>LR812528.1:2251337-2318837 GCA_903798195.1 Danio kyathit
TATGTGTCTGTGTGTGTGTGTGTTTGAGTGTGTGAGATGGAGTGTGTGTGTGTGCACATGTATAAGTGTGTTAGTAAGTGTACACGTGTGTGAGATAGAGAGTAAGAGAGAGAGAGAGAGAGAGTGTGTGTGTGTGTGTGTGTGTGTGTGTGTGTGTGTGTGTGTGTGTGTGTGTGTAACATCAGTGATTATGAGTGCTGCTGTTGTTCATCTGTATCTGCAGCGTCTGTCTCTAGTGCTCGTCTCATCAGAGGCTGTGAGCAATGAAACGCCCCCCGCTGATCACCGTTTCTCCATCATCTTAATAGTGAGCATGCTCTGTGTGGTGGACAACAGCACTACATTCAAGTGCACTGAACGGCACGCATGTTTGTGGCGGAGACATGGAAGACTTGATCTGTGTGGAGACCAGAGTTTCAGATGCACTGGACTGTACATGACCCTGATGCGTATCCCACCTGTCGCCCCGACATGTTCACGGCACACACAAATGTCCAACACACACACACACACACACACACTTCAACCATGAAAGCAGAGCTAATGCTTTAAAGACACAGACCCGGCACACACACACACACACACACACTTCAGTGCATTTCAGAAAAAGGTGTGAGACAATATTTCTATACTCTAAACACACTTTTCTATTCAATATTCTACTATTTATAATGCTAAATAAAGGATTAAAACCTGTAATACAGTACAACGCATAGGGGTCAGCACGGTGGCTCAGTGATTAGCACTGTGGCCTCACAGCAAGAAGGTTGCAGGTTCGAGTCCCGACTGGTTCAGTTGGCATTTCTGTGTGGAGTTTGCATGTTCTCCCCGTGTTGGCGTGGGTTTCCTCCGGGTGCTCCGGTTTCCCCCACAGTCCAAACACATGCGCTATTGGGGAATTGATGAACTAAACTGGCCGTAGTGTATGAGTGTATGTGCGAATGTGAGAGTGTATGGGTGTTTCCCAGTACTGGGTTGCGACTGGAAGGGCATCCGCTGTGTAAAATATGTGCTGGATAAGTTGCGGTTCATTCAACTGTGCATGGTGACCCCTGATTAATAAATGGACTAAGCCCAAGGGAAATGAATGAATGAATGAATGAATGAATGAACACAGCATAGATATGCAAAATAGAATTTATATAGAAAAATATAAACAAAAGCTACATTTACAAGATGTAGCAATATGGGTACAGTCTGCATTTTGCTGCATTTGTTTCATACTTGTGCATGCATCCATTATTTTACATTAAATATTAAATAAAATATTATTATTTAATGCTATTTTAAAAAGTGTGTTTTACGTATTTAGAAATGTTTAAATAAAAAATATTAAATAAAATGTTTTAATAAAATAAAATAAAAAATAAAAAATAATATATATATATATATATATATATATATATATATATATATATATATATATATATATATATATATATATATATATATATATATATATATATATATATATATATATATACAGTTGCAGTCAGAATTATTAAACCCCCTTTGAATTTGTTTTCTTTTTTAAATATTTCCCAAATGTTGTTTAACAGAACAAGGAAATTTTCACAGTATGTCTGATAATATTTTTTCTTCTGGAGAAAGTCTTATTTGTTTTATTTCGGCTAGAATAAAAGCCGTTTTTAATTTTTTAAAACCCATTTTAAGGTCAATATTATTAGCCCATTTAAGCTATACAATTTTTCAATAGTCTACAGACCAAACCATCATTATACAATAACTTGCCTAATTACCCTAACCTGCCTAGTTAACCTAATTAACCTAGTTAAGCCTTTAAATGTCACTTTAAGCTGTGTAGAAGTGTCTTGAAGAATATCTAGTCTAATATTATTTACTGTCATCATGACAAAGAGAAAATAAATCAGTTATTAGAAATGAGTTATTAAAATTATTATGTTTAGAAATGTGTTGAAAAAAAATTCTCTCCGTTAAACAGAAATTGGGGAAAAAAATAAACAGGTGTGCTAATAAATCAGGGGGTTGAATAATTCTGATTGCAACTGTATATATATATATATATATATATATATATATATATATATATATATATATATATATATATATATATATATATACTGGATATAATACCATATATTTATATTTATGTTGTATTAAATGTCATAGTTATATTAAACATTATATTATAAATTATTTATATTATCAAACTGCATAAAAATAAAAACAATACATGAAATATTATGAAAAGTGTATCATTTTAAAGAAAAATGCTTAAATAAAATAAGAATTAAATAATTATTTATATTTAAATAAATAAGATATATACAACAGTAGCAGTGCGATATGGCTGTATCGGCACTGGTGGGAGGCGTGTGTTGCCATAATCGCACTGCTACAAGAGTGATATTACATTTATACAACAGTTTGACGCCACAATCGTGTATATAAAAAAGAAAATTAAGCACAGAGGGTCTAAAAACCCTTTTTGCATGAGGAACTACTTTCTTCCACTATTCATTGACATCTTCAGCTGACATCAGAACAGCAGAAACCATTGCTTATTCACCAACGTCACTTTAGAGCTAGTGTTTGAGTGATTCTCTAGCGTAATGTCTAAAGTGATGACAAACAGCTGATTTAGCTCACATTTTAAGATTATAAGGCGGAACAGCATGAAATGCCATCAGTCTACAGAGATTTCCCAGTTGCAATCGGGAGATCACAATAATTAACTCAGAAAAGGCCTAAGCAAAGCAAAGAGTAGTAGATTACTGTTGTGTTTGCGATAAGGTCTGCAGTAACGAAAACAGGAGACACATTAGAAACAAACAGATGGCCAACCAAAATGTGACTCAGGGTTATACAAAGAGTGACCAACACAAAGTACATACATTCCTGATATGCAAGTCCCATCTCACACTCAACACACTACAATTACTATGGTATAGATACAGCACTATAACATAAAAAAGAGAGAGATCGACTTAGAGTGTCACTTACCTGTTTAATAATGATTTGATCAGATGTAGTTTGAATTTATTTATTTTTGAATTTTTTGAGTTTTTCTCCTCTAAGGACTTATTATGCGGTCTCTGTCGCCATCTTGTGGCGGAACGTCAACCATCTTTGCTCTGCTCAGTATGACAGGCTGATGGCTGCCTACACGCTGATTCTCCAAAGTTATGAATATTTTAAAATAGGCACTTTCCTTATAAATAAACTGCATAGTTGCAATCTAAACAACTACAATCTCGCCTGAAAAGCCTCAAAAGTACATGATGTTGTCCAACAGCTGCAATATTTGTCAAACTGTAGTGAGTAATACACACAGGCTGTACGAGTGCTGTTATTTTATAATAAACAATAATGTTTAAACATTATATGATAAATTATTTATTATTTTAGTTTATTAAAACTGCGTACAAATAAAAAGCAATACATGAAATATTATTATTTAGTGTTATTATTTAACGTTAAAACATATTAAATAACAATTAAAGAAAATTATATATATTATATTTTACATTAAAGGCTACATTATAAATTATTTATATTATAAAAACTGCATAAAAATAAAACAATGCATACACAATACTTTAAAAAAAATAAATGCTACATATTTCCTTTAAATTAATCTTCTTTAAAGCTCAAAAAGACTAAACAAATTAAGATAATGAATGTCATAAAACAAAAGAAAAGGAAAGAAGATGTGAGCAGTGTGCTGCTATCTAATCACAGGAAAGATGTATTTTAATAAGTCGGATACTTCTTGCATATCAGAGAGTTTTGGCCGAAGCCCCGGAGGTTAATTAACTCCGATAAGACCAGCAATTTAGGAAAGATCCAAAGCATATGGGATTTCTCCTAATCTGTCTTCAGGGCTCCGGCTCAAACAAACGAGCAGCCTGCTAAAAATACAATCTGTTGTGAAGCTCCAAAAAAAAAAAAATCATATCTCCAAACAAGTATAAATAAAGGCTCTGGGAAGCTGCCACCACACGGACACAAATGGGCCACATTTCCCCAGCACCTCTTAAAACAAATATAAATTTTAGCAGGACTTATACACACAAACTCATACGCACATATTAAAACTGATGCATCCCGCTATTACGGCTCTGCTGTGTTTACCCTTCGTGAGAAACCAAAATATTACAGCAATAATGTGCTGGAGATTTTCCCGATGTGACTGAATAGTAGCTGAAACAGGTGGCAGATCTCCAGAGCCAGAAACCTGCTCTTGCTCCAGCATGGCATGATGGGAATCTGCGGCATTCGGCCTCCAGCAGAAGCTCCTGGGACGACCTCGCGGTGCGTTACGGCTAAAAGAACAATCAGGCCACGCAGAGGTCACAACTATTCATCATCTGCCACCGCACGCTCTTAAGAAACTGGGTTTTTCTACGTCTTTTCCAAAGTCAAACTAAAGCAACTTTTCCAGCACTTTCAAGGTGCATTTTTTCCGCACTTTTCTTTCTTAACCTCCTAGGGCTTGAGTGTCCACATATGTGGACAGCACATTTTAGCACTTAAGTGGCTATTTAAATACTTTGAATGTTCTATATTTTGGTTACAGACATACAGTGTCATCCTGCAACTGTTTTGCTGCATATGAAATGTCCCAAACCCTATTTTTAACTGTCCAAAATGGAAAAAAAAATGTTGTTTTTAACAAGGGCACTGGAGCGTTTTAAAGGCGTAATTTATATAAAAGCAGTCTGCAGAAACACTTTGATTGACATTCTCCCTTTGTACGTGTCATCAGAGGGGGAAAGCCCCACCCACTAGTGATCATCTCTCCCTCATTAACATAAACAACCGTGAGTGAGAAGCAGACGTCCATCATAACAGTTTTGAATCTGTTGCAAAGCTTTGCCCTCTTCTGAATAGAGCACAATCTCATTTGAATTTAAAGCGACAGTCACCAAATCGCCACAATTAGGATCAAAGTCTAAAAGGGGCAGATTTATAGCGTTCGACACAATTCAAAATCAAACAAAATGTGCTTCAGGGGTAATTAATATGTCGGTGGTTTTTGGATAAGGGATTCATAAAGATAAACAATGAAATCATAACACAAAGGCACTCAAAAAGAAAGTGAACAAAGTGTAAAATTCTGAAAAACGTACATTTTTACTTGCATTTCGAGTGCCTTGGACTTTGAGATTTGATCGAGTATCAAACAGTCAGGTAATATGAATTATTCAGTCAGCTGCCTAACCTTCTATTTTTCTATTTGCTTTTTGTCGGACCATTCTCTGTAAACCCTAGAGATGGTTGTGCGTGAAAATCCCAGTAGATCAGCAGTTTCTGAAATACTCAGAGCAGCCCGTCTGGCACCAACAACCATGCCACATTCAAAGTCCCTTAAATCCCCTTTCTTCCCCATTCTGATGCTCACTTTGAACTGCAGCAGATTGTCTTGACCATGTCTACATGCCTAAATGCATTGAGTTGCTGCCATGTGATTGGTTGATTAGGCATTTGCAATAACGAGCAGTTGGACAGGTGTACCTAATAAAGTGGCCGGTGAGTGCATGTGGGATTCTTATTTTGAAAATGGGATATGCAGGGACCCCAATAAAGCCAAAGACTATAAGCTAAAGTCAGTCACACCATGTCTTTACAGATTGTTTTCTATGAACGGCCACCAATTCACCAGACATCGGTTTACAACTCATCAGGATGCAAAATGCAGGATATACAGATTAAAAATGTATTCAGTGCCACTCCGAAGCTCTGTTTAATTGTATGTTTTGTTAATTTATTTGGTATAATGTGAATATTCACTATTCACTAGTTTCTGGTAAGGTGTGGGTATGCATGTGGGTGTGTGTGTGTGTGTGAGGTCATGGGAAAACGCTCTCAGCTCATGAAAACTATAGTTCTGCTTTATGTTCCTTTGACTCACGGTGTCCATTAAAGGCTGATAGATGGTCTTTTACTCCCCAACGGCCAAATCAAATCACTTTACTGGTCAAATGCTTGAGCACTAAAATACCACACGCTACTACAGTGAACTGATGCTTCGTACAATCCTCAGAGGACACTTTTTGAGCAAAAACAAGACGCAAGAGGAGGTCCGAGGGTGGTCAGATGAATAGGACTCATCTTTATGTGCTATTCTCAACAGTCAAAGCTGCGCCGCTGTGAGCCATCAATGAGCGCACGCATGTGTGATGAAACAAGCTCTACTTATGGTGGGTCCTCCATCTGTGAACACAACTGAACGCATGCATTCAGCTCAGAGGAGACCCTGATTAAGGAACAGACCCCCGAAAAGTTGAATGTGATCACTGAAAACACCACTGCAGAACACTAAAGCTGGAAACACTGGTCTGTGCTGCTCACCAGACACATTATAATGCTGGAATTGAGAGGCAGGAAAAGAACAGAATGCATTGCTCTTGTCTTGAGACACACAGCTGACGTCAGAATTATTCTCGCTCCTGTGATTTTTTTTTTTCTTTTTCAAATACTTCCCAAATGATGTTTAACAGAAGAAGGGATTTTTCACAGTATTTCCTATAATATATTTTTTAAATCCTCACAGGATTTTAAATTGTGTAAAGGGATGCCTTTAATTAGTCATAGAGGAACAAGAGAGAACAGCTAAATGGACTGCAGTGATGTTCACTCATGCTTATTTACATAAAATCAATATAAAATAGTTATGCAAGAGCATTTTTAACAAATATCAATAGCATGCAATTATTTATTCATAGATGTAATTACACATAAATTGATTTGGTGTTTTTGTAAGTACCTGTCTTAAATTAATTTAGTGTGAATTAAATTAAGGAAATTTAATTTTAGATACACACTTCTGTACAAAAGTTTGGGGTCTGTTGCAGAAAAGTAATACTTTATTTAGCAAAAGCGCATTAAACTGATTAAAAGTGACATTAAAAGACATTTATTAAGTCATAAAAGCATAAATAAATGAAAGAGTTAAATCGTTTAGCAAAATGTGAACATTTAAAGTCAGGATAAGGACAGATAAACATGATGAACAATTTACTGTATATATTGATAGCTAAAATAATTTATACAAAAAATATATTAACATTAATAAGCATATGTAGTGTAAGCGGGATTAGGGATAAACAATTTCAAAATAATGAAATTACTTGATATTCATCAAATAATTCTAGAAAATAAAATGTACCGTTCTACGTCAGTCGGACCTGCATGAACAGCCATCAGAAGTCTGTTACCTTATTTTTAAGATAAATCTAAGCTTATATTAAACTTGTGGGACTTTTATTTTGAAAATGGGAGATACTAACCAAAGTCCCTTTAATACAATTCATTTCACTCGGCGGCCATCTTTGAAACGCCTCCCGAGCAGTATGCTCGGGCATTCCATCTAAATGGGGAAACATCAAATTCTAGAAAAATGTTAGCCAAGCTTACGATTACATTACATATTTGGAATCACTAATAAAATTAAACAATGACTGTCTCATAAGTTTTATTTCTAAACGTCCGAATCAAACAAAATCTGCATTATTTCAGGTTGCATCTCGGAAGGAACGAGATCACGACACCAACCTCATTTATGGCCGTTCTACACATTATCATACTCTGGATAATGATCGTCAGATCGCGCTGCTCTCCTGAAGTAATTCACAACTTGGTCTTGATGCGAATCTCCTCCAGAAATGAAAATACTTTTTGTTTGTGGGCGTTTGAGTAGTTGTTGTCATGTGATATGCGTTTGACAGGATAGACTGTACCTCGCGTCCAGAAAAAACAGAAAACTTTTGTTTAGAAGTAGAAGTATTTAAAAGTAGATATTTCAGGCATTATGTGGGTATATTTCTCATGTCTGTGGAGCAAGTATTCGCTGAGATTACAGTGCGTTTGTTGTTTGGTCTGGTCCGAGCTTCTCCGTCAGTCTATGGAGCCCTAGTGGGGCTTTATTCGCCATATTGACGTTACACTTTCCCCCCATTCAAAACTGTACGAGTGACGCGTCTAGTGTAATTTATAGTCTTTATACTAATTAAGCCAAAGACTTTAGGCTAAAGCCAGTCACACCATGTCTTTAGAGATTGTTTTCAATGAACAGCCACCAATTCACAAGACATCTATTTACAACTCATTAGGATGCAAAATGCAGGATATACAGATTAAAAATGTATTCAGTGCCACCCCGAAGAGCCGAAAGCTCTGTTTAATTGTATCTTTCATTAATTTATTTTGTATATTGTGAAGTTTGTATGTTTGGAATGAGGGAGCAAACACATGTAGACTGCTGAATATTAGTTTTATTGCACGTTTATGAATCGTGTCATATCACTCGGCCCCTACTATCATTTTTGTGAAACCTCGTGTTGGTGTGGGTTTCCTCCGGGTGCTCCGGTATTCCCCACAGTCCAAACACACGTGCTATAGGTCAACTGAATAAACTAAATTGGCCGTAGTGTATTAGTGTGTGTGTGAATAAGTGTGTATGGATGTTTCCCAGTACTGGGTTGCGGCTGGAAGGGCATCCACTGCGTAAAACCACTGTGGCGACCCCTGATAAATAAGGGACTAAGCCGAATGAATGAAGACATTCTTTCAGTGAATTTAAGACTTTTAGATTTGAAATTGAAGACATTTTTAAGGGTTTTTAAGACCCTGCGGACACCCTGGTATTCATATCGCAATATTTATCTAATATCACAACGTCAGATTTTTCAGCCCTACACCAAAGAGTCACATTTGCTGATCCCTGTTGACCTCCTGATATGCGGAGCCGCAGCGGCCCATCATTGCACACATCCAGAGGCCCCGTCCAGAGCTGCAGCTGTTCCCAAAAACTAAACGTTCCTCCTGCGACATGCGCCGGGACGTGCCAAGGGAAGACTTCCAGAGGCTGTGTTACGACTGAAGGAAACAGAGCCACATGTGTGCGCGCGGCTTTCAGCATGGCGTACAGTGACTGCACACACTGCAGAGCCAGCACACTTTTATAGGGAAACATGACTTGACGCAGTGCAAAGGTTTACACGCATATAAAATTTCACAGGCATGTAGGTTTGAGGCTGTGAACATTAAAACATACTGAAAACGAGAAAGCAGAAGGAAAACCCCACTGAATATAACAGCATTACTGCAGAAAACCAGAACGAAAATATTCAGCGTGATCAGAATGAAGAACAGTCTGACAGATGAATCAGGACTACCAAAAAAGCTTTATAATTTCAACATTTAAACGTGATTCTGACTTTAATTAAGGTTAAGTATTTAAATGTGGTCAAAAAGAGTGATTCATATGAACAAATGTCTGTAATCACTCACTGACTGATTGCCATAAGTTTGAGAAAAAAGAATCAATATGAATTGATCAAAACAATGTGACTCTTATGAATCAATTCAAAGAACAGACCAACAAATGACTCCCTGAATCACTGACTTCCGGACTAAATTCCTGCAATAAGCATGATGAATTAAAGAAAAACTTTACAAGAGGATTATAAAGAATATTTAATGAATCAGAATCACAGACTGAAAGACTGCCAACAAATATTTTTAATATAAACATTTAAATGTGATTCTTAACTCAAATGACTTTAATTAAGGATAAACATTTAAATGTGGTCACTGATTCATATGAACAAATGTCTGTTATGGGTAGATTCACTGACTGACAGCCATAAGTTTGAAAAATAAATAATATAAATTGATCAAAATAATATGAGACTCTTATAAATCAATGAATCACTGAATCCAGTGTTTCCCCTACCATTATATTAGGGAGGTCCCCCGCCCCCCTTGAAGTCAATTTAAAGGTGCTGTATGTAAGTTTTTGACTCTTCTAAAGCATAAAAATACCATAATATGTGTGCAGATATTTAAGAAACATCCCAAGTGAACATACTTGTTTACCTGAAAAACAATGCTGAAGTCAGATATTCTGCTTTGAAAATGGGTTTTCCGTGCCGGAACGCTGTCTTTGTTTAGATAAATTTCATATGCACGATGCCAGTTTAGCCAATTATATGTCAGCACCCTGGGTTGCCTTGTTGGAAAACAGCGTATTTCATTCATTCATTCAGAAAAGCTCTGAAAGCATGCGTCTGCGACCAAAAAGAACAGTATGGGAGACAGATGCAGTTCCACATGAGGTTATTAATTAGCAAATTACATAAATATTACGAACGTAAACATTAGGTGAGCAGGTTACATTGTAACCGCGTGTCCTAACAACACGCTGTGACGAGAGAGGCAGTGATCAGCTATTTGGCTGTTTGCACCAGACGAAACACGGCAGAAATGTAAATACAGCCTTTCAGAAGCACAGAATATGCACTCGCTCACGAAACGGTAAGGTTTAGAATCTATTTAATACATGTTAACCCACTTTAACATCAATGTACATGCTGAATCACTCATATGTGTTTAGTTCTAAAGTTCAATTTCAGACGGTTTATTGTATTTTCCAGATCTGAGGTGAACTTTCTGCTTTCAGTATATGGCAATACATGCCATGTAAAATGCATTCAAACTTGCATTGTTAGCATTTAGCACAGAATAAAGCACACAAGGCTTACCTGAGGTGATCTAGCTGTCATAGGTTTCTGTTGTTCAGCTGTGAGAAATAGAAGCCATTTCTAATATATCAATTCGAGGTGTTGGTTAGGACAAAAACTCCTTTTAATATGGAAAATATTCCCTCTATCGCGTGTCGTTGCTTTTATTTAGAACACAGTTTAAATCACTCGCTCCTGTACTCAATCTGGCATCCCAGCGTACTTTTATTATGATCCAGGAGTGCAATACCTAGTTCAACCACTGGGTGTCAAACTTACATACTGCACCTTTAATTGCATTTTATAAATAGCGCCAGATCACAACTAATTAATAAACAAGCTAAATAGCCGTATGTAATGTCTTATTTACACAAGAGCATTTGATTTCTGTCTCTACATGGACGCGCGATTACAATTGACGTCTGCTTTGAGAAACTGTCAATCACAGCTGTCAATCACGAGGACACGCCCAGCATTAAATTACTGCTCAAAACATACAGAACTGAAGATCTGCACCTATATCAGCTGATAACCAGTGCCTTAACTGACCAGAACCATCTTTTGGGACATTTTATTGCAAGTGTAATAAATGTTTTTATTTAATCTCATGTCTCCTTCATTAACACGGAGGAGGCGGGCTTTATGACTTGTACTGCAGCCAGCCCCCAGGGGGCGATCTAACCTTCACTCAAAAGCAGGCGTGCGGCACACTTGGTCAAGTATAAAGTATACTTTATTTAGTAAGTAAATAAGCCCATTAACATACACTCCAGTGACAAAAGCCGCACACTTTGTGGATAAAAAAAAGATATTAAAATAAGTGTTCATTTTTGGCTTGTACGGTTGTACAGTTCAAATAATTGTTCAGTCATTTACCGCTGTCATAACATGTCATGAACAAATGATAAATATTTGGGTAAAAAGAGCCATTGTTTAAATCAGACTAACACATGTCTAACTCAATCACTCAATCTGGGAAAAGATTCACTTGGATAATCACAGAGAAATCTTCTAATTTTATATAATGGACACAATGAATTGGCCAAATTGAGGTGTCTGAATAAAGATCCACTGACTCTCTTTCATTAAATCTTCCAGAAATGTTAGTGTAGTTGTTTTTTTAAGAGGTATGATTAAATAAAACATATTGCTTTTGTTAAACATGCTGTTATTAAAGCGATGCTGGTTGAGGAATATGTCTCAGTGGTCAGCGCAAAGAATAAACGTTAAATCTGATTAAGACAATCCTCCATTTGGCTCCACGTTGTTTGGAAAAATTCAGTAACATCAAGCTTGGATCAGTCGCAGCAAGCCCAGTAAAATACCCCATAATCCCCTGGGATTTTGTGCTAAAACTCCAGAGTAAATGGTTTTGAGAAAGACCATGAACAAACTATGCAAATGCGAGTGTTTAGCGTTACTGTGGCCATAACAAACCACAATAACTTCACATTTCCACACTAATTAACCATGTTTTTAGGTAGCTATAAACAGGGCTGCATAGAACTGGTATCCAGATCTGCATGTGGGATAAAATATATGAAAAATGTGGACCATATTTGGCGCAAGGAAAGCACTTTTGCATACTGGCACTGTTGACATTTCAGAAGCTTGTTGCAAAATCAGCTCATTCATCATTGGTCAAATAAATATTATATAGTAAAATGTGTTGTAATCTGTGTAAAATAACACAATGTCCACCCTGGTTTCACCTTCATCCTCCTGCTAATGTAGATGTTGGACTGAAGCAGCTGATATTCATTTACACTGAGGAAGGGCAGAGGGTTGCTGAAGAACTACTGAGAGATTTCAGCTGCTGTCTCAATACTTTCTCCCCGTGTCATTTCATTTTATTACACAGAACTTCATTTGTAATCTAATTAGATTTGTTTTCTTTGCATATATATGGACATCCGATGAAAATTTTAAGTCAACAGCACCTTTAGAAATATGTTTTCTGAAAAAAATTGTGACGCATTTAATACTTATTTCCCCCACTGTATGTATGTATGCATGTATGTATGTATGTATGTATGTATGCATGCATGCATCTATCTATCTATCTATCTATCTATCTATCTGATAGACTGATGATTGGCTATTTTGACTGGACTTCCTTTTGTAGAGGCCATACGGAGCATTGCACTTTTCCCCATTCATAGTAATGCCAGTGAGTCGTCTTTGAATATCTATATATAATCTCTGATAACGTACACCGTGTGAATTCTGATGGTCGCCAGATCAAATATCCACACATAGCCCCACACAAAGTCTGAAATAAGCTGATTTCCGTAGATTTTTTTAACCCATCGAGTCTATTTATTTACTTATATATAATATTTATTCAGTTTTTCTCTTACTTTCAGTCATTTTATTAACTAATATGAAAATGTTTATATGATTTATTTACGATACTATTTTTAAAGTAATATTTTCTGTCTTTTATTAGATGTATATTATATGTGTGGATCTAATTTTCTTGCATTATAAGCCTTACATTAAAGTTAAAATCATTATTTTTTTATTTCATGTTTGAAGTTTTTAGTTACTACACCATAAATTATTATTTATTTTACAAACTTCTGCACAGAAATAGCAAAAACAAAAATGTCTGCAGATTGTGTCTGGCCCTGATCATGAGTGAGTTTGTAAAAATCGGTCGGATGCAGTGATACACGTCTATACCCAGAAACAGTACCTCATATTTTCTGGCATTGTTGATTTACATAAAGGTTACGGTGGTAGACATCTAAATTTATAAACAATAAAGTGCTGTCATTTTATTTTTGCTATATGAATATATCACTTTTGGATTTTTGAACTATGATAAGTTGGAAAATGAAGCTTATGTTATCAACCTTTTGATTATATTTACCAAGTTTTATATCCATAGTTTTAAATTCAGCAGTCAGTATCCTCTTTTTTCAGTGGTACTTAAAGAACTAGATATTTATATAAATACCATTAAGGAAAGTACAAACAAAAAAGCTATAAAAAACGCCTAGCATTATTTGTATTATTATTTGTTAGTATCTTATTTTTATTTTGTTTTATTGAGTCTATGTACTTTTTATGGCTCTATTATCTTTTTATGTACACCCCTGGCATTTTTCTGTATATGTCGTTCATGCATTATTAAAAAAAATGTAAAAAAGCAGTGATATACATCACACCCTGCGAATTTTAAAGTGATCTAATAAAATTCTGATGGACAGAGGAAAACACTACTGTCATTGCTTTCTCCAATTTCATCCATTTTCATTTAACACAAAGAGAAAACTTGATTTGTCCACTACAGCGCCTCTAGTGGAAACGTTAAGAACTGCAAATCATAAATGTGCTGCGAATCGCACTCTGACATTTCTGGCAGTAATCTGAATTCACACGCAACACAGAAAATAAAACAAAAACGCAGACTCACCCGTCATTGGAGCAGGTCAGGAACTCCTCTTTGATTTTGGGATGCCAGCAGCCGTCGTTCAGCATCGCAGTGTGACCCTGACGATGCAAATGCAAAATCATAATCACATTATCAAATCCAAACTACAAAATGACCACAAACATTTTAAAGTCAAGAGAGAACAGTGTGGCTATGAAGACTGACAATTGGCTATTTCCACTGAAAGGCAAGACGTCCTTCATTATGAAGGAAAGGGAAGAAATGAGTGCGTTGAGGATCTGTCCAATGCACTATTGAGCCTTTTCTCGTTTATAATTTCAGGTAGGCCTATTCTTTGTGTGTGAAGAACAGGTAAAATCCTCTACTCTCTACTCCAGTGTTGCGAATGTGATCTGCTGATCTAACAGACACAGCACAACATGATTTAGAAACAGCAATGGACTCCTTGTTGCAGCTCAAAGTGAAGCCATTTAATGCAAAACTAAATGCATTTCTCCACTGATTATTTATATTAACAGGAACAAAAGGTCTTGGGGAAAGTTTTTCATGTTGTCATGAAAACGACACACAGTTTGAATTGTGAATGAATGGAGAATGATTGACAGGTGCGGCGGTGGGAAGCGCTGAATTGAACATGAATTTAAGCACATGAATATTCATCCGTGCTTCACATTAAACTGTAAAATGGCTTCAGAACATTTAGGATATTGTAGACCTAAATGGACAACTTTCTAGTGCCTTATAATAGGCTACCTTTGTGGCTTTTGTTGGGGTATAAATTACACAGAATACAGCGCACGCACAAGATCGGATTTGGATTGGTACCAGCTGGCCGATACACGATCCAGCAAAAATATGCCGTATCGAACCGATATCCAATCTAAGTATCGGGATCGGTGCATCGCTCATTCTGATGATCATAAAATAATGTCCACACATAGGCCCACGAAATATCTGAAATACACTAATTTTTTTTGTCAGGAACTACTCTTTGATTTTGGGATTCCAGCAGTCGTCGTTCAGCATCACCATGTGACCCTGACCATACAAAGTGCAATATCACAATCATATTATTAGATGCAAATCAAATCTGAACCAAAATTCCAATTTAAAGTCATGAAAAAAAATAAAAGAGCATTTCTTTCTATACTTGTATGGAGTTCAAGTGAAAAAAAAACCACACATAATAATAATAATAATAATAATAATAATAATAATAATAATAATAATAATAATAATAATAACAATAATAATAATAATAATAATAATAATAATAATAATAATAATAACAACAACAATTTAAAAAAATTATGATTGTGTATTTGATCATTAATTATTATGCAACTTTTTAAACACAAATGAAAAACATTAAATACATTTGTCATCAAAAATTGAGAAAAAAACTATTAAACAAAATATTTTATTTTATTAATTATTTATTACTATTAAGAATTTAATTATATCACATGCACACATACACAGATTTATTCGCCCTCTTGTGAAACTTTTATATAATATTTACCAAATGATGTTGAACAGGTTCAGGAAATTTTCACAGTATTTCCTATAATATTTTTTCTTCTGGAGAAAGTCTTATTTGTTTTATATCGGCTAGAATAAAAGCAGGTTTTAATTGTTTTAAACCAATTTAAGGTCAATATTATTAGCCCCCTATAGGCAATATTGGTTTCTGATTGTCTCCAGAACAAACCACTGTTATACAATGACTTGCCTAATTACACTAACTTTAACCTAATTAACCTAGTTAAGCCATGTCTTGAAGAATATCTAGTCTAATATTATGTGCTGTCATCATGGCAAAGATAAAAGAAATCAGTTATTAGAAATTAGTCATCAATACTATTATGATTAGAAATGTGTTGAGTTAAATCAACTTGAAACTATCGATATAAATGCATTAATTTGACCAAACTGTGAGTGTGATTTGCTACGGTGACTGTGAGCAGTATTAACAGTGACGTTGGCCTAGCATGAAGAGTCAGAGTCTCCGATAAATAAAACATTGTTCTGTCCTCCATTATTCCCTAATGAATATCCGATTGTCACGTTTAATAGCAGAAACACACTGTGAAATGCTGTTTCATATTGACTTTAAAGTGTTGATTTATAAAGGAAATGAAAGTTCAGCCCAATGATCCGGAAATGAATGAGAGCACTTTATAAAGTCGTTCTGAGAGAGTATAAATAAATCTGTCAGTGATTGTGTTTGATGATGAGCTGCACATGCTGCACTGTTTAAAGCGCATTATTAAAACACGACATTCATCTGCTGCATCATAACAAATATGCTGCGGAATATTGTATTTATTCATTTGACCTTCACACAGACACAAAACACAGATTCAGAGCAGATATTTGGCTCAATCATGACACTGTTTGACTGCAGAAATACATTATAAAGATGAAGATCTGCATCGCTTCAGTCTGTGACTCGAGACAGGACAGAAATGTTGGTTTGTTTGGATCTGCTGACCACAACAGGACAAAACTTCAGCGACTGACCACTAACAACACCTCCAAACACATGAGAGACATTTCCCAGAAATCACTGAAGGGAAAAATATGTGTTTCAGAGAGTTAATGCACACTGAGATTCACCGTGAAAATAAAGCAGAATAGAAATAAATAGAATTAAATTAATAACTGTATAAATAAAAATTTTAGGAAATAAAATGAAACGTGTTTCATGTTTTAGACTGCATTCACGATAAGCATTAATATTTTGAAGTATTATTTATATTTTAAATGCATGTTTTTGTATTGTTGGAATAAAAATATTTTGTAACACACACACACGCTATATACTGTACATATGAGCATTATCACACAATATGGCTGTATATCAGCACTGCTGGGAGGCGTGCGTTGTGTGCCTTAAGGCCGATTTATACTTCTGCGTCAAGCGCATGCGTATGCTACAGCGCAGCCTACGCTTGGACGCATAGCCCCTCGCCGTGGCCGTCGGCGTCGTTGACCCGCACCTCTCAAAAAATGTAGCGCGTACGCGTAGCACAAGCTCTGTGATTGGTCGGCTTGGTAGCGCTGACAAGTGTGGGCGGAGGTGAGAGCCGCGCGCCCGATGCAGCGAGTGTTTACAAGTGTGGAGTCCCGTGAAGGAGCTCCGGATGGAGACTGTTGTTTTGTGTTTACCTCATGATTAAAGTTGATGCACGTCCGCCGGTTCCCGCCTCAAAATGAGTGAGTTTGAGCCACTTGTACATTAAGGAAGTGTTCAGAAAAAACTAAACACCAGCGAAGAAACTCGACACAGAGGAACATAAACACCTACTGCCAGCTAGCGTTTCGGAAGTGTATTGCAGAGAAACAGAAACAGCGCGCAGAAGTATAAATGCACGGCTACGCGCGAGGCTTGCGCCGTGGGTTACGGCGATCACTTGACGCAGAAGTATAAACCAGGCTTTAGTGTTCCACCAGTGACGATATAGAGCCATATAGCACTGCTACAGGTGTGACTTCGCGTTTATACAACAATTCGACGCCATAATCGTGTATATAAAACAGAAAATCAAACATGGAGAGTCTACAAACCCTTTTGTATGAGGGACTACTTTCTTCTGCAGCTGACATCAGAACAGCAGAAACCGCTGCTCATTCACTAACGTCACTTTAGAGCTAGTGTTTGAGTGATTCTCTAGCGCAATATCTAAAGCAGGGGTGCCCAAACTTTTTCTTAAGAAGGGTCAAAAACCAAACTTGATTACGGCTAGTGGGCCGAAGGTTAATATAATTTATTTAATAATGTTTAACAATGACTAGAAACATTGTCTCATGCAGTACTTTTTTACATTTTATAATGAACTTATTACAGTAAAAACAAAATCTCATTTATAACAGAATTACACTAGTTTTTGCCTTGATTTGCTCACTGATGTCTTCTGCTTAGTCCTCTATCCGTCGAGTGACAGTATTTACATTTTAAAATAAAATAAGATTCATTTACAACACTTAATTGAAACATTTCATTTCAGTTTGCTCTAAATAAAACAAACATAAAAGGTTACGCCAAATTAGAAATGACGATCCCGGGTTCAACGCTAAGGATTTTTTCTACTGGCCCGGTTCAGATTTTTACTTGCCCTGCCAATATTTTCACTGGCCCAACCAAAAAAAAAAAAAAAAGGAAAAGTTTATAGCTATTTCTTAGCCACATGTAGGGATGGGCGATATGGCCTAAAATCCATATTGCGATATACATTGCAGCCTCTTGCGATAACGATATATATTGCGATATATAAATTATAATAGAACCATTTCAGAACAGGTTACATAGACCCTTAGGAAAGCCAAACTGCTATTTTTTTTAAGAAATAAAGAAACGTTGCATGTCATTTTGAGAACATTTATTGTGCAAAAGCAAAACTGTAATTAAACAACACAATGTTGCAGATAAATAAACTAAATGTAGTGCCTTTCAGAAAGAAAGACTTTTCTTTTAAGTCCTTAGTTTCTAAATGCCAAGTTGCAGAGAACAAAAAAACTGGTGTCTTTTTAGTTAAGGAACTTACACTGTACTGAAAATACTTCCAGTATTAAATTAGTCAAATAAAATTGTGTATTGCAGATACTTTAAATAAAAACATATTTCTAACCTGCAGCCTAAGGTAACACATTTGATTTTAAACATTTTGTTCTCCTAATGAAATTAAAACTGGTGTCTTGATCTGCTCTTTCTCTCTCTCTCTCTCTCTCTCTCTGTCTGTCTGCTGTAGTGTTGGTGCTGCTGAGAGATTGAGACGCACCAGACAAAGTTTGCTTATAAAGTAATGGAAAAATGAATACAATTAATATCGAAAGCGAAAGCAGATTTTCGGACATGTCCAGGGAAAAGAGAATGTATTGTCACCCCAAATAATGAGCTGGATCAGTCTATTTAGTCTTCGCGCTCTTCTCAAAGCTGCTATAAAGGCAGGACAACAGTTCTGTATCCAGCGCGTCTCTGTGGGTCTGCATGCAGAGCATGTGAGTCTGTGGCACAGTGTTCTCAGTTTCTCGCGAACACAGAACCGGGCCGCCCCAATAATATATCGGCCGCCCAGGTAAAATCTGCGTGGGAAGCGCTGTGTGGGAATCTGTGTGACAAGCCACGATATGCCATGCATGAGGCTCGCAAGTTGTGCGACACGTCGCCATTCGGTGCCATGCGTTGCTTAGTGCTGTTGTTGAGAGCGTCAGCATGTGCTACAGTCACAATAGATTTCCAACGTAATACACCATAAGTTAGTGAGAAGAGCATGTTGTTTTACCGTGGCCGAGTGAATTAAGTTATCAATCGAGCTTATTAAAAAAGAAAAATTGCACATGTGCGACTAAATAAATTTTCCAGTTCGCACATGTCTATTTTTTGTCGCAAATGCGAGTGAAATGGTCGCACTGTCGAGCCCTGTCCATGTTTATTCAAGATGATGCATTGCAGCCGGCTGCAGCTCGTTGCTGTTAATTTCGCGGGTAGATTGCGTCATCAAACATGTATTATTGCGATAGTGCAATAGAATTAGAATCTCTATCGTAGGCCAATTTTGTATCGTTTATATCGCATATCGTTTATATCGCCCATTACTAGCCACAGGTTTTAAATATTGTGTCAAAAATCGCAAGCGCAAATCGTCACGCTGTACCCATGTAAATGTCTGCTTCCAAGACATTCTTTTAGCCTCATAATCTCGCTGTACTGGATTTTACCAGGGTACAAAAAAACGACATGCTCACAACATCCAATCAGATAAGAGGATATGCAATATGGTGTTTACAACATCAAAGAGAAGGTAGCATTTACAGGTTTAAAAGCACAAACTGTTTCTCGATTCTAAGACTGTATTCATTCACAATTGACAAATAGTCGCAGGCAAATTGAACTTTTGTGACAAGGCAGCACAGGTCGGGCCAGTAACAATCCTGTGTACTGTCCCGAGCACCTCGCACGCTGGCCCCGGGCCATCTGGCAGTCCTTATTGTTGAGCCCTGCGATCTCTGTGTTAAAGGCATTCACCCCAACCCTCTCCATCATTCTCCTCTCAAATGGCACAGTGGGCCAAATCAAAGGTTACAATGGGCCAACTTTGGCCAGAAGGCCCCCTACTTTAGGCATCTCTGATCTAAAGTGATGACAAAACAGGTGATTTTTGCTCACATTTTAAGATTATAAGGCTGAACAACATGAAATGCCATCAGTCTACAGAGATTTACCAGTATTTCTGTTTCAATCGGGAGATCATAATAATAACCCTGAAAAAAGCCAAAGCAAAGCAAACACTAGCAGATTACTGTGGTATAAATACAAAACTACAACATACAAAATAGAGAGAGGTCGACTTAGAATGTCACTTAGCTGTTTTATAATGATTTGATCAGCTGTAGTTTAAAATTTATGCTGAGTTTTTTCCCCTAAACACTTATTATGCGGTCTCTGTCGCCATCTTGTGGCAGAACGTCAACTGTCTTTGCTCTGCTCAGTATGACAGGCTAATCGCCGTCAATGTGCTGAATTTTGAATATTTTAAAATAGGCACGATCAATATAAATAAACTGCATAGTTGCAATCTAAACACCTACATTCTCACCTAAAAAAGCCTCAAAAGTAAATGATGTTGTAAAACAGCTGCAATATTTGTCAAACTGTAGTGAGTTTATTGATCATTACTGTCAGTTTTGATCAACTTAGCACATCTTGTATTACTAATTAATTATTACACAAAAATATTAAGCAACCTAATGGTTTTCAATTTGATAATAAAATATGATGAATAAAATAATGTTTTTTATTATCAGAATTAATTAGTAATACTTTGCATGAAAAGGGAAAAAATAAATTTAATTCTGCAAGATGTGATGATCTATACGATGTTACAAAACATTTTATGCTGTTTTTTTGAATGGTACTTTCATCAAAAAATAAACTGTTTCCAAACATTATATTAAAATAATTGAAATAATTGAAATCTGATGGATCACGTGAAACTGATGACTAAGAGTAATGACAAAAAAATCCCAACTATATGCACTAACTACTAAATAAAACTACTATTATACATTGTAATAACATTTAACGGTAATAAGACTAATATTTCACTGCTTTTAAAATACAGATCATCACATTTTTATAAAAAAAAAAATTAAAATGCAAATAAAAACAACAGTATCTCACGAACACTCCAAGAGCATATAAATCACATTAAAATATCACTGCTGTAGCGAATGCCAAGTGTGTTCACATGTGGAAGTAATAGCTATGATAATAAAACTAAACCAAATTCAAGTATTTCTGTTATGGACGTCCAGTTGGCATCTTTCAGCAGCAAAACATCAGATTGACAATGATTGAAGAACACAATATTTATTCTCCATGCTGAACGCGCTCACTAGGGTACATAAAGTACTCAAAGAGGAGATAAAACCATTACAAACAACAGAAATGGGAAACGCTCCCTCTTAAAGTGACTATAGCATACCGACACACTACATTAGTGCCACAAGCAGCACTGAGGCCCACTTTAAACGCAGATTACACACATAAACAGAGGAACGGTGAGTGTGCGGACAGGGCAGAGAGACCAGGTGCTGTATTTAGTGGCCATTTGACTCTCTGATGGAGTTCAACTACACCTCATTACACCTCAGTCAACAAACAACGGCCAGATGCAGCAAACAAAGCGGCCATGAGAACTGGAGAACACTCAGAGCACACGACTGTACACTGACAAAACTAAGGGCAGATCATCAACGCAAGAAAAAACTAAAAATAATTAAAAACTAGATGAAGAATCATACAAGAAATTGATTTGATCAATTAAATCAAGATTTGCATGTGCAGATGTTCTCGGAGTCAGACATTACCTTGGTATTGGCCATATCCACGATGTACTGGTCTCCTTTAATGCACTCAAGAACCTGGAAACCGTCCCGGTCCAGAACTTTGGCCTGAGAGTTTCCAGCCACAACCAGTATGACGTCACCTGTGATGCTGTACTGCAGGGCTTTGATCTGATGACTGCAAACACACACCCACCACACACAAACATACGCACACACACACACATCAGAAATGATTTCATGCAGTTTTCATAAGAGAGTGCTGTGAAAAAGTATTTGCCCCTTCCTGATTTATTGCATTTTTGTCACCATCACTGTGACCATCAAACTAATCATATCATATATAACAGGAGTAAATACCATATGCAGTTTTTAAATGTTGATTTCATTTGCTAAAGCTGCATTTATAAAATTATACTCCATACAGTAAGTCCATATGGGCACGTTCAGTCAAGGAGGAAAAAGTTAAGACACCTATAAAATACAATTCTTTTTTTCTTTTCTTTTTTTAATCAGGATATAAATAATGAACTCATCTTTAGCAGGCCTTAAAGTTTGAAAAACATGAACAACACGAACAACAACATACAGCATTAAACAAAACTAAGTCTATTAAATAAGTAAAATAAGTAAGAACTATTCAGCGTTTTTGAACAGAGACTGGTCAAAACTGGCATCCGTGTGAGAGACCCAAGCCAAAACAAAGTATGTCTAACATTTACCAAAATAGGTCTTGATTATGCCCAAGACTTCTGGGCAAATAATCAATAAACTGATGAGACAAAAGGTGAAGGTGTGTGTTTTGTTACATTTGATTTAAAAAAAGAGTTTTTAAAATGTTGCAAATTTATTAAAAATAAAAAAGCTGATAAATCTCATGTACATCAGTGTTCACAGCCTTTGCTCAATACTTCTTGATGCAC
Organism: Danio kyathit; assembly: GCA_903798195.1. Lineage (NCBI taxonomy): Eukaryota > Metazoa > Chordata > Actinopteri > Cypriniformes > Danionidae > Danio > Danio kyathit. Next base: position 2,274,017 of record LR812528.1, read on the forward strand.
CTTTGGCAGCGATTACAGCCTCAAGTCTTTCTGAATATGATGCCACAAGCTTGGCACGCCTGTCTTTGGAAATTTTTGCCCATTCCTCTTTGCGGTACCTCTCAAGCTCTATTAGGTTGGATGGGAAGCGATGGTGTACAGCCATTTCAATAGGATTTTGGTTTGGGCTCTGGCTAGGCCACTCAAGGACATTGACCGAGTTGTTGTGAAGCCACTCCATTGATATTTTGGCGGTGTGCTTTGGCTCATTGTCCTGCTGGAAGATGAACCGTCGCCCCCAGTCTGAGGTCAAGAGCTCTCTGAAGCAGCTTTTCATTCAGGATGTCTCTGTACATTGCTGCATTCATCTTTCCCTCTATCCTGACTAGTCTTCCTTGCTGCTGAAAAATATCCCCACAGCATGATGCTGCCACCACCATGCTTCACTGTAGGGATGGTATTAGCCTGGTGATGAGAGCTGCCTGCTTTTCTCCAAACGTAACGCCTGGCATTCACTCCAAAGAGTTTAATTTTAGTCTCATCAGGCCAGATAATTTTGGTTCTTATTGTCTGAGAGTCCTTCAGATGCCTTTTGGCAAATTCCAGGTGGGGAGTGTCTTCAGTCTGGCCACTCTACAATACAGGCCTGATTGGTGGATTGCTGCACAGATGGTTGTCCTTCTGTAAGGTTCTCCTCTCTCCACAGAAGAACGCTGGAGCTCAGAGTCCTGGTGGTTCCAAACATCTTCCACTTATGGATGATGGAGGCCGCTGTGCTCATTGAAACTTTCAGAGCAGCAGAAATGTTTCTGTAATCCTGTCTCGGAGGTCTACAGACAATTCCCTTGTCTTCATGCTTGGTTTGTGCTTTGAGGTCAACCCTGGGCCCTTATATAGACAGGTGTATGCCTTTTCAAATCATGTCCAATCAGCTGAATTGACCACAGGTGAACTCCAATGAAGCTGCTGAAGCATCTCAAGAATGATCAGTGGAAACCGAATGTACCTGAGCTCCATTTAGAGCTTCACGCCAAAGGCTGTGAATACTGATGTACATGTGATTTTTCAGCTTTTTTATTTTTAATAAATTTGCAACTCTTTTTCCACATTGACATTATGGGGGATTGTGTGTAGAATGTTGAGGAAATAAATGAATTTAATCCATTTTGGAATAAGACTGTAACATAAACAAATGTGGAAAATGTGAAGCGCTATCAATACTTTCTGGATGCACTGTACATTCAAATGAGAATTAGTTGGCAGAGAAGCAATGTAACTTAACTTCAACAAAATGCATTAAAGGGACCATCAAAATAAAGTGATACCGATATAAAAACTATAAAATGACTTAAATAAGCATTTAAATGACTAAAATCATCATCACCTGCATCATTTCAGAAATACAATTCAATGAAAAAGTAATTGATATATTTGTTGCAATTAAAATGAAAAATGCACAAAACGTTAATGTTATTAAACGAGTCTCTTTTTCTCAGCATTATGCATTTCTATTTTCCATCTTATGATTTTTGCATGTAAAGTGACAAATGCATTCATGACAAGTTAATTCAAGAACATGAGCTTCTGCTAATACAGTACAAGAGCAAGATAATGCAGGTAATCTGTGTCAATAGAGATAGGCTGGAAGCCATTTATCATCATCATCATCATCATCATCATCGTGATCTGAGGACGATTGAAGACACATTGAGCGGCTCTGATCTGCAGTGATTGAGAGATTGAGAAAACACTGCCATCAGAAGGCAGAGAGGTCTGCTGTAAATTCCTGCTCTCCTCCACAGGTCGCTGGTTTTTATGGGCTCCACATGTGTTTTGTTTGGGCGGTGTCTGCTGGTAAAGGGATGCCACCGCACCTGGCTTGATGAACTTGTTAATGTGGCGTGCTGTTTTACTAATCGCACACATGAAACAGCGCTCGGCCGCAGCCAATTGGCTTTCAATATCTCCAGACAATTGAGTTCCACTTTTAGGGGGATTTCGAGGAAAAACAAAAGCACGAGAACAAAAATACACAGCATCTGGGTGTGTTTATCTGGCCTGGCTGATTTGAGGAGAGAGAGCGAGGGTTCATTCCAGACCAATAACGCACTTCAGAAACCCAGCGGGATGGGGATGAACACACGTCAGATACAGACGGAGTGCATTTAGGCCACACCCACAAAGGGACGACGAGATCCAAATCTCTCTATTGAGGGAAGCAGCATTCTTGTCATTTTTTACTTATAATAAAAAAAGAAAAATATCTAAAAGCTGCTCTGTGACAAAGTTTACTGTAAACAGGCTAAAAAACAGAACTGTGCTTTTATAAGTGGTCAACTTCGAAAAAGGACTGTTTAATAGTGATGGGAAGTTCGTCATTTTACAGACTTGGACCTTCAAGTCTCATTCATCAGGATGGATAGCTGCATTTCCACTGACGGGCTAGTGCACGCCAGGGTTTTTATCGCCCTGGGTCAGGCCAATAGCCCGGGAGCTTGAGCAGTGAGGCCGAAAACCATATCGCGTTTCCACTGTCCGGCCAATAGACGGATTTCACGCGGCCGCCATTATTAACAGCGAAACCGAGGCTGCGGTGGGAAGAAACCCGGAAGTATAGACTGAGTCACACAGGAATGTTGTGTACCTGGCTGTATATCTTATCAGCGAAGAGAAAGTGACACAAATTTATAATTTCACCGCCTTCCGAGTGACCTGAAGGTCCGTTCTGAATGAATAGTGAAAATAAAAAGGGATATCAGACCTCATTTTCAGCTAAGTTAAGGGAAATGGCACTACTTAGCTAACGTTTTCTTTCCCAAACACACATTTTAGATGCCATTCATCAAACTCAAGTTAATGAACTGATTCTTTCACTATATAAGGCTACGTTCACACTGCGAGGCTTAGTGCTCAAATCTGATTTTTTCTCAGATCTGATGTTTTTGCCTGGCTGTTCACACTGTTGTTATAAATGTGGCCAATATCAGATTTGCAGTGTGAACAGATCATGGTCGTAAACTGACCCGCATGCGCAGAAGTATAGTTACGGACAACACAAAATGTCTAATTATGCACACAATGTGTGTACTGTATGATGCACGCTGTCAGATTATGCTTAATATGATTATTGCCCTTTTCACAGACAACCGTGGTGTATTACATGAACTGTAAAGGGTTGTTGTTCTGCTACTACTAATGTGTATTTCGGCATTTGAAACCTAAAATAAGTCCCTTGTGATTGAAAACACTGATCATTTGTGATTTATGACAACCGCGGCGCACGTCTGTCTGACCACCGGTGTGTGAACTCATCAAGGGTTAATGAGCAGCCACAGACTGAACTGTGAAGGCGGAGTTGGTTTATCTCCGTTTGCAGTTATTTTATTTTACTTCGTTATAAACAACAGACACGTGCAGATGGGGGGTTTGGGTGCTTGAGCTCCTGCCCTTTATTCGCTCGGAGATGATGTTCGTCCTTAAAATGAAAGTGCCTGCTCCTTTGTGCACGGATCCCCTTTCTGCAACACCCCCGGCGCTCTTTAGCGTCGCGATCATCCCGTGCCCCGATCATTAACCAGAGTGGTTAACAAGCACCAGTTTTGCCTTCAAAGTCTTTTTCAAAATGAACAACCAACTTTCTGTGGTAAAGTAATCGCCCTGTGTGTTATTCTACTGTGCTGCAGAGGTGTAGATGATGTCTGCAGCACAGAATGATGACGCATGTCGCTCGAAGATTATGTAAAAGTCACATGAAATCCGACATACCCGTTTACACTGCGGTCGCATTGCAGAACATCAGATCTGTGTCAGACTTAAGACTACATATGAAAGTGGCACAAATCTGAAGTGAAAAGATCAGATTCCATGCGGTTTGGGCTGTTCACACTGTCAAGACCTGAGTCACATATGGGCCAAAAGATCAGATTTGGGCCACATTTGCCTGCAGTGTGAACGTAGCCTTAGACTAGTCACCATACAAAATTTCGGTAATGAAATAAAAAATACGGCCATTTCCCGTTAACATTTAAGGCACTGTTGATGGCATTCTTAAACAGCGGCGCTGATTTGCCATTGTGTTCACGTGCTCAACAGAAATTACTCTGATTGGCTGTGAAGGTCATCAGTTCACCAAACTCAACGCTGTTTACAACAGTGTTACAAACACAGATGAGCGATCCGCTGATGAATCGACTGATCTTCATGGCTTTAAAACGATCCAATGTCCGTCTATGTGTGTTTGCAATCTGTGAAGAGCAGTAAACTGATGACCTTCACAGTCATTCTGTTGAGCACTGGTGAATACTAAGGCAAATCAGCTGTGTTTATGAGCGCGCTCAGCGGCGCTTGAATGTTAGCAGGAAATGGACGTTTTTAAAACTTCAGTACCGAGACAACACTATTACAGACAACATGAGGATGTGCTACAGAGGACTGCACTGTTTATCTCTCACCAGGTTACATAGGCTGAAGCAGGGAAGCGTCCCCACGGTGTTTACCTGCGGCCATGAACTGAAGTCTAGGAGGACACTTAAGTGTATCACTCTTAAAGAGTGATTGTGATGTTGTTTGATGCCTAATATGCTTTTAATTGTTTAAATTAAACTGAACGGAATGATATTAAAGTGATGTTTACACAATATCTGCATTTTGAAGTCACAGCAACAGCTGGAGGTTTGTAGTACACAGCATGTTGATGCAATGTTTACAGAGCTGGTCCTATCCTTCCGGGTTTCCTCCCACCGCAGCCTCACTTTCATGTTTTAAAATGGCGTTCGCGTGAAATAAGCGTATAGCTCGCAGTGCAGCACGCAAACCCACCCCCAGAACGCGATCGGAAAACTAGTGTAATGGCGGCACATCATCTTTACCAGACTCGGCAAACTCCGCCTCTGCTTTCACTCTGCCCCGAAGCCCCAGCTGGCTCGCTTTAGCCCAAGGTATTCGGTGGGCCGAAAAAGGCTAGCCACTGGGCCCAAGGAAGCCCTGCTTTGGCCTGATCAGGCCCCAGAAGTGACTGTGGAAATGCGACTGGCCCTGGCTCGCACTGGCACACTCGCTTTAGGCGCAACGGTAGAAACGTGGCTAATGAATCTTTCTTTGAGTCATTTCGTTCTTTTTGCCAAAATGTCATTCAAAGGTTACAAGTTGCTTCCAAACACATCTACAACTAGCCCAAATGTTGATCACACTAAACAAGCCATCACTAGAATGCTCTAAGAGCAGAAAGAGAAAATAATCATTGATCGTTTACTGCCTCTTTTGTCTATGATTAGCTCAGCTCTTCATGTTTAAGTCGTTTGTGACACAGACAGTCCCATATAAGCTTAACCCTCTGGGGTCTGAGGTGATTTTGGGGCTCCTAATATGTTTTGACATGCCCTGACATTTGTGCTTATTTCAGATACTTACTACATATTATTGGCCAACAAGTATTTTTTTGTATTCAGCACAACTGTGCTACAATAACATGAGAGAAACATTGATGTACAAGCTTGCGTTTTTTAGGAAAAAAATATTATGCGTGGTTAGTAGGTTTTGGAGAAGAAAAAAAAATGCAGCTGAAATAAGGTAAAAAACACACTGAATGTGCCTGAACAAGACTTTTGAGTAAACAATAATATTATAATATTAAAAAAATAATATTTTAAACATGAAAAACAATTACTTTAAATCAAAATAATATTGTAAGACCTTTTATATAAATTTTGCTATAAATTATTTTATAATAATTGCAGCCTAAGTACTCTTTCCAAACTTTTGACTGGATCAACTACGGCAATATAAATAAAAAATAAAATAAATAACATATTTAGCATGCGTCACATTCTGAATTAAGCAGCATCAGATCATGGTGGTCCCGTGAGGTTAAATGGGTCATAATTTCAACTTATTCCTGAGAATGAAAATGCCAGCACACGGTGTTTGTTTGTGGGCGTGCACGAGTTCAGGCAGCTATCGTCATCGTTTGTATTAATGGAGGACATGGGAAGAGCCGGCGCGATGCGCGATCTGTCAGGAGAATTCTATGGTGAGGGGAGGGGCTACTGATGAAGGGGAGGAACTGCCGGTGAGGGGAAGGGCTACTGATGAAAGGGAGGAGCTACTGATGACGGGGACGGGCTGTCGGTAAGGGGAAGGACTTATTGGCGAAGAGAAGGAGCTGCCGGTGAGGGGAAGGGATTGCTGATTAAAGGGACTCACCATTCACATGGCTGGAGCGACCGGAAGGCATGCAGATTGGCGTCCATCCCGGCGAAATCCCAAAAGCGCACATCATAATCATAACCACCGGTGACCAGACGAGCACCAGACGGGTCCAGAGCTAGAGCTGAAACCTGCACAAGCACAAATCTGAGTTCAGTTTAAGCTGAGGCTTCATTAGAGTCAAAAACAAGTTATTACACCGAAGCTTTACAGCAGTATGATTTTTACTGTTTTTACAGAAGTCTCTTTTGCTCATCAAATGTACATTTGTTTGATCTAAAAATACAGCTAAATTGAACTAAACTGAATCATGACCAGAATTTGAACTCAATTGAATTTAATTTATCTTGATGATTGAACTGAATGGAGTCAAAATCAAGATTTGAACCGAGCCAAGATTTGTTTGTTGCTTGAGCTGAACTAAATTGAATCTTGATCAAAAATTGAACTGAATCTAATTTAAATTGATGATTGAACAAGTGTCAGAATATGAATATCTGCAATATAATTGATCCTGATAATTAGCTGTTAATAGGCAGATTCTGACTATTGCTTTTATCTTCAAGATTATATTTAAGAAGTCATGTTTTGTTTATTTTAGGTTACACAAACTACATTAATACAAACTATAAAACAATTAAAAACAAAGGCAGATTAAAAATAATAATGTTTGAGGTGAACTAAATTGAATCATGACCAGAATTTAAACTGAACTGAATTTTATGATGATTGAACTGAACTGAGTCAAAATCAAGACTTGAACTGATCAAAATTCATGATGTTTTAACCGAACTAAATTGAATCTTGATCAAAATTTAAACTGACTTGATTTTGACTTGATAATTGAACTGAACTGAGTCAAAATCAAGATTTGAATTGAACCAAGATTCGTTTGATGTTTGAACTGAACTAAATTAAATCATGAACAAAATTTGAAATGAATTGATTTTACTTTATGACTGAACTGAACTGAGTCAAAATCAAGATTTGAACTGATTAAGATTCGTTTGATGTTTAAACTGAACTAAATTGAATCATAAACAAAATTTGAAATGAATTGAATTCAACGATGATTGAACTGAACGGAGTCAAAATCAAGATTTGAATTGAACCACGATTCGTTTGATGTTTGAACTGAACTAAATTGAATCATGACCAGAATTTGAACTGACTTGATTTTAACTTGATGATTGAACTGAACTGAGTCAAAATCAAGATTTAAACTGATCAAGATGTGTTTGATGTTTAAACTGAACTAAATTGAATCATGAACAAAATTTGATCTCAGTTTCATTTAATTAGATGATAGAAGCTGTTTTTCAAAAATAGTGATACCAATTATTGATTATTTTAAGTTGCAGTATTAAAATGACAAAAACTAAAATCAACATGTGCTAAACTACACAGGCAGATACAAATTTAACAAAAAAAACCATAAAAAAGCACAAGAGAAATATTTAAACAGTGATCAAATCTAAAACAAAAGCAGAAAGTGGAGGTGTGTACTCACGGTTTTAGTGCCGTGTTGAAGTGTGATCTCATGAGTATCCGGTATCTTCTTCACTGGATTCTGTTACTCAAACACAAAGAGAAAATCCTCAGCAGTTTTTACAGGCCCCAGACTGAGTGTCCTGACCCCTGTGTACACCTGTGAGTGCTTTACTGCGGTAATACCACTGACACACACACGCGCTCGTGCACCAGAACACACTGCGCTGAGAGACTCGTTGTGTGTGTGTGATTTGTGGATTGGCGGATGCTGCTGTTACAGCACACCTGGACCTGATGGGACACATTCAGCCCAGTACAGAGGACATCCATGAAACACACACACAGAGAGCAGCAGGACACCTGTATAATATTCACTGTTACACACACAGAGCAGCAGTCACAACGCAGGATACATTTACACACTCACTGTCACACACACACAAACAAAGAGACAGTGCAGGATGCCTCTACACCAGGGAATGGCAAACTTGATCCTGGAGGGCTGGTGTCCCCGCAGAGTTTTGCTCCAACACTAATCAAACACACCTGAACATGCTAATCAGTGTCTTCAAGATCACTAGAAAGCTACAGGCAGGTGTATTTGATTAGGGTTAGAGCAAAACTATGCAGAGACACCGGCCCTCCAGGATCAAGTTTGCCCATCCCTGCTCTACACCCATACATATATTATTATTATTACTATTATTATTATTATTATTATTATTAAATACACTCAGCGGTCACTTTATTAGGTACACCTGTCCAACTGCTCATTAACGCAAATTTCTAATCAGCCAATCACGTGGCAGCAACTCAATGCATTTAGGCATGTAGACATGATCAAGAAGATCTGCTGCAGTTCAATGCGAGCATCAGAATGGGGAAGAAAGGGGATTTAAGTGACTTTGAATGTGGCATGGTTGTTGGTGCTAGAGGGGCTGCTCTGAGTATTTCAGAAACTGCTGATTTTCATGCACAACCATCTCTAGGGTTTACAGAGAACGGTCTGAAAAAGAAGAAATATCCAGTGAGGTCAGAGGAGAATGGCCAGACTGGTTCCAGGTGATACAAAGGCAACAGTAACTCAAATAAGCACTCGTTACAACCGAGGTCTGCAGAAGAGCATCTCTGAACACACAACACGTCCAACCTTGAGGCGGATGGGCTACAGCAGCAGAAGACCACACCGGGTGCCACTCCTGTCAGCTAAGAACAGGAAACTGAGGCTACAATTCACACAGGCTCACCAAAACTGGACAATAGAAGATTGGAGAAACGTTGCCTGGTCTGATGAGTCTCCATTTCTGCTGCCACATTCGGATGGTCGGGTCAGAATTTGGCGTCAACAACATGAAAGCATGGATCCATCCTGCGTTGTATCAACGGTTCAGGCTGGTGGTGGTGGTGTCATGGTGTGGGGGAGATTTTCTTGGCACACTTTGGGTCCATTAGTACCAATTGAGCATCGTGTCAACGCCACAGCCTACCTGAGTATTGTTGCTGACCATGTCCATCCCTTTATGACCACAGTGTCTCCATCTTCTGATGGCTACTTCCAGCAGGATAACGCACCATGTCATAAAGCGTGAATCATCTCAGACTGGTTTCTTGAACATGAAAACGAGTTCACTGTACTCAAATGGCCTCCGCAGTCACCAGTTCTCAATCCAATAGAGCACCTTTGGGATGTGGTGGAACGGGAGATTGGCATCATGAATGTGCAGCCGACAATCATGTCACTATGCAGCAAAATCTCTGAGGAATATTTCCAGTACCTTTTTGAATCTATGCCATGAAGGATTAAGCCAGTTCTGAAGGAAAAAGAGGGTACAACCCAGTACTAGTAAGATGTACCTAATTAAGTGGCCGGTGAGTGTATATTATTTTTATTAATAATATTATTACTACATTACCATAAGAGCCCAATATATAAATCTAATGTTTATTTTCTTACAAAATAAACTTAAATACACCTTTTGAAATTTGATGAATATTAAAGTTTATTATGACAGATATGAGAAAATGAGATATGAGAGATGTTTCGGGCTTTTTTTTTTCATGGTTTTCATCCAAACTTAGGAACAGAATGTATCTGAAAGCAAAAACAACAGCTCGAGAGACGTCTATAGTCCAATGACAAAACCATAGAAGTGTCTGAAACATTTGCAGAGATAAAGAATGGCAGTGTTTCCCTCTAGTGGCGTCACTGACACATTACAAACACACATAACCTGCTCTGAGTGTCATTGAGCATCACACATAACACTGATCAGCCCCACATCACAGAAAATAAGTGTTTAAAATCAGATCAGATCATAACTGGGCCGATAACAGTAGAAAATATAGAGACTGATAATCAACGGTCCACAACAAGACAAAGTTAAAGCTAGTTTTGGTCACACTTTACAATACGGTTTCATTAGTTCATGCATTTACTAACAAGAACTAATTATGAACAATAGTTTCTTTAATCAGTGCTCAGCATTCGCTAATGCATTATTAAAATCCAAATGCATGCTTGTTAACATTAGTTATTGCAGCGCGAGTAAACAAACTAACAATGAACAACTGTATTTTCATTAACTAACATGAACAAATACTGTAATAGATGTAATAATAATAATTAATAATTCCTTACATTTATATAGCTCTTTTTTTGGTGGAAATCTCCTCAACCCCCACCAGTGTGCAGCATCCACCTGGATGACGCAACGGCAGCCATATTGCGCCGGACCGCACACCACACAGACAGAGACATGAAGCCAATTATAGTATGGGGATGGTTAGGAGGCCATGATGGACAGAGGCCAGTAGGCAGATTTGACCAGGATGCCAGGGTTAAAGCCCTACGCTTTTTCGAAGGACATCCTGGGATTTTTAACGACCACAGAGAGTCAGGACCTCGGTTTAACGTCTCATTCGAAAGACGATGCTCACAGAGCAGTATAGAGTCCCCTTCACTATACTGGGGCATTAGGACCCACACAGACCGCCCCCTGCTGGTCTCACTAACAGCAGCAACCTAGCTTTCCCATGTGGTCTCCCATCCAGGTACTGACCGGGCGCAGCCCTGCTTAGCTTCAGTGGGCGACCATGTGAGAGTTGCAGAGAGCTAGCTGCCAGCTGTTGTTTATTGTTTGTTTGTGTTGGTAAATGCATTAACATTAACTAATACAACCTTACTGTATAGTGCAGGCTTCACCAATCTCGTTCCTGGAGGTCCGGTGCCCTGCAGGGTTTAGTTCCAACTTGCCTCAACACACCTGCCTGGGTGTTTCAAGTATACCTAGTAAGACCTTGATTAGCTTTTCAGGTGTGTTTGATTAGGGTTGGAGCTAAAACCTACAGGACACCGGACCTCCAGGAACAAGTTTGGTGATCCCTGGTATAGTGTTACCCTCATTTTCCCCCATCTTTCTGAATGAAATGCCTACTTTACTACATCCAATCAGCTCGCAGTAGAAAAAACAAGCCACGCCCACTGTTTCCCCATTATATATTCTGTTTCGCTAGGAACTGCGTCACAATACGAAAAAAATAACGGTTGCAGCTTCCGTTTCGTGAGGACTTTAAAAGAACATTACATTACTTAGCCTTCAAGCCAAAAGCTTTTTAGCACTTTTAATAGTCCTGATAAACATTTATAATCTGGCCTAATCCGAGATGTTTTCTTGAAGAAATAGGAAGACAAACACACTCACATCGTCATCATCATCTTCCTCATTGGCGTCATCATCATCATCCTCATCATCAGCCGTGCTGCGCATGAATCCAGGTGGCAGCGGTGGTCCGACCACTCCATCATCATCATCTTCATCATCATCAGCCTGAGCAGGAGGAGGAAGAGGACCGATGACATCAGAGTCGCTGTCATCACTGTCCGGCTGCTGCTTCCTGTCCACAAACACACCAGAGAGAGAAAGAGACGTCACCATATCTGACCACAAAACCAGTCATAAGGGTCAATCTTTTCAAATCGAGATGATTAAATTAATAAATAAGCCTTTTCATAAGACTCATCATAAACTTAAATCCCTGAAAGGTTTTTTTTAAAGTATGAACATTTATATGTATTTGTGTGTGCATTTTATCATCGTTGCATCAAATTACAAAAAAATTTATTACCGCTTATGCGCTGTGTTTGTAATGCAGTGTCATCATCTGACATTGTTCTCTCTTCTGTCTGCCGTTATCAGTCTCACACTATCATTTTCCTCTTTCTGAAAGTCTTGATAACACCATCATGGAGTTTTTCTGTTATAATTTCAGCAAATTGAGATTGTTGTTGTTTTTACTGTAATAAGTTACTTTTAAATTGGTAAAACAATTATGGTGCATTAGTTAATTTAATTAATTTACTATTTAATTGTTTTCTAGTTATTTTTAAATATTATTATATAAATAAGGAAATTACCCATTGCAACTATATTTACCTTCAGCCCACTAGCCTCAATCAAGTTTGGCCCTTCACAAGAAAGGGCACTCCTATGTTTTATGTCTTTTACTATTTGTTATTGTTTATGTCGAGTCTGAACTCGGCATTAGAATGCTCATCAGCCAATCAGAATCAAGCATTCAACAGACACAGAGTGTAAATCCGCCATTGATTAAGAAGATAAAGATGATGATGATGATGATGTACCTGGATGTGGACGGTTTCTCCTTCTGGCTGCTTTCCTCCAACTCCTGCTTCTCACGATCCTCTGGAACAGGAAAACTCAATGTTAAAGGGATAGTTCACTCAAAAATTACAATTCTGTCATCATTTACTTAACCCTTGCTTAAAGTTTAAAGAGTGTTTTTTCATAATTTTATTAAAAAAAATTAATTTGGGTATGTCATTTGTGCAACAAACAAAAATATAGATATTAAAAGTACATTTATCCTAGCATCAGATAAATCTTTATCATTTTAAATCTATATAAATAGCAAAAAATATTTTTTTCTTAATTTTACTGCCACCTAGTGGAATAAAATGAAACAAATAAAAAGGAGAAATTATAGATGCAAAATAAACAACAAAAAAAAAAGTTGAAAAATCTGACTTTTTTGTGCGTTTATCAGATAATTATGAAAAAATAAAATTATAAATATGCTAAATTTTACATGCATCTTAAAATTTAGAGGGTTTTCTGTAAAATAAGACTATTATTATTAATCTACTTGAAAGTTTGTAGCCAGGGCACTCTTCTGAATTTAGAAAGGTAAATTTATGTATATATTTAAAAAAAAATAAATAAATAAATAAATTAAAAAAAAGGCTGAAGCTGAGCTGAAGTAGTTAAACCTTTATAAATTTATTTTCTTCTGTTGAACACAAAAGAAGATATTTTAACAAATGTTGGATCCTGACTTCCATAGTATTTGCTTTTCCTACTATGGAAGTCAATGGTTACAGGCTTTCAGCTTTCTTCAAAATATTTTCTTTTGTGCTCAACAGAAGAAATAAACCACTTTAGGAAGAGTAAACAGTGAGTAACTTGTAATATTTGGGTAAACTACACCCTTTAAGATTAATCATGTATACATGTGATGCACACATACATAAAAACAAAACTATACAAAAGTTTCTGCTACAAAGATATTTAAATTGATATACAATTTGTATCATATAGACATACAGTATATTTAATTTATTATTATAAATAATATCATATTTATATTGAGTGATGGGGCAGTGGGTAACACAATCACAGCAAGTAGGTTTCTGGTTCGAGCCCCGGGTGGGTCAGTTGGTGTTTCTGTGTGGAGTTTGCATGTTCTCCTCGTGTTCGCGTGGGTTTTCTCTGGGTGCTCTGGTTTCCCCCACAGTCCAAACACACGCGGTACAGGTGAATTAGATATGGTAAATAGGCCGTAGTGTATGTGAGTGTGTGCAAGAGTGTGTGGGTGTGCACCAAAATACAGGTGAAAGCAGAAGTTTACATACACTGTATAAAAAGACACATAACCATTTAAAAACAAAGTCAGATGTTAATGTGACTAAACTTTTTGTCTTTTAGGTAAGTCAGGATGATCACATGTGTTTCTGTTCTGCTTAATAGCAGAATAACGAGAAAGATTTTTGGAGAAATTGTTATAACTCTTCTTGAAAATCAAGTTTACATACAATAAGATTATTCTGCCTCTGAAAAAGCTCAGATGATGGTGTCAAGGTTTTGGAAGTTTCTGATTGGCTAATTGACAACATTTGAGTTCATTGGAGGCACAACTGTAGAATAGTATTGAAGGAAACCTCAAACACACTGCTTCCTTGTGGGACAACATGGGAAAATCAACAAGCCAGAATCAACACAAAAGCCAGATTACAATTTGCTAAATTACACTGGGGAAAAGAATAATTTTTGGAGGCATGTCCTGTGGTCTGATGGAGCTAAGATTGAACTGTTTGGCCATAATGACCAGTGTTACATTTGGAGGACAAAGGGGAAAGCTTACAAGCCTAGGAACACCATCCCAACTGTGAAGTATGGGGGCGGCAGCATCATGTTGTGGGGCTGTTTTGCTGCAGGAGGGACTGGTCCACTTCACAGCATAGATGGGATGTATTATGCATTATGTAGAAATACTGAAGCAACATCTCAAGACATCACCCAGGAAATTAAAACTTGGCCACAAATGAGTCTTCCAAACAGACCATGACCCTAAGCATACTGCCAAATTAGTTCAAATGTGCTTTAAGGACAACAGAGGGAATGTTTTGGAGTGGCCATCACAAAGCCCTGAACTCAATCCTATAGAAAGTTTGTGGGCAGAGTTGAAAAAGCTTGTGCGAGCAAGACTGACTCAGTCACACCAATTCTGTCAGGAGGAATGGGCCAAAATTCCTGCAAACTATTGTGAGAAGCTTGTGGAAGGAGACCCAAAACATTTGACCAAAGTTATACAGTTATAAAGCAAAGCTAAAAAAATACCAAAGAAATGTGTGTAAACTTTTGACTGTCTAGAAATTAATCAAAAACTCTCAATAAAACAATTCTCTCATTATTCTGGCATTTAGCAGATGTAAATGATTTAGGTAATCCTAACGGACCTAAAATAGTAAACGTTTAGTGTGATTTACCATCAGACTTTTTTTTTTTTTTTAAATGGTTATATTGCTTTTTTAGAGTGTATGGAAACTTCTGGTTTCAACTGTATATTGCAATAAACAATATTATTGTCATTTTAATATTACTCATTATTTAACGCCAGAATGACAATATAATAGCATCACAATGCTAGTGCACTCTACCTAAGAACACTTCATATTTTATTCTTAAGAATATTTCATTTAATCCTAGTCATTTTAACAGTTTAATAATCAGACTTTGGAATCAGAATGTAAAAACATATGTTTCCTAAACAAATAAATAGTAATAAATGTTAACAATAAAGTGCAAAGGTAAAGAGTAACAGAGGCTGTGATATCTGCTAGCAGATCTATTTTCAGCTGTCAGACACCCACATGAGAATATACTACAGTAATTTATAGTAAATACTACAGTGATCTTAACCATACTGACAGTGACACGTCCTATAGAGATAGAGATGTTGCACAATCAGCTAAAATGTTGCTAGAATTGGTGTTTATGTGTGGGCGATACACATTGCATCACTAAAAATGATTAAGGTTATGTCCATGTGTTGCGCATGTATTGATTATTATAAATATACACAGTACACACGCTTAAATTATGTTTGAATGAATGTTGTTTTTAATGAAATTAATCTTGATTAATGTTTGCCCAGCACTATATATTATTATTAGTGATGGTATATGCTAATTCTCTCTCTCTTTTTGAGACTGACCTAACACTCGCTGGCTCCTCTCGATGGCCGTACGTCTCGTCTGCTCAAACATGGCCTCCAGGTCAAAGGTTCGAGCTTTTCTCCCTGAGCGTGACAGAAATGTGCATTAAAACTCAACGTCAAAGAACATCCAGCTTCAGCTGATGATTTCAGCTCTGTGTGTGATGAAGACTCACCGAACCCAGAGAAGCCCATGACGGAGGAGAGGTCTCCATCTGCACCTGAGATCACACACACACACACACATACACTGAATCCTTTTCTTACACACATAGTTGAAGTCATTATTCTCCCCCCTTGTGCATTTTCTTTCTTTTTCAAATATTTCCCAAATGATGTTGAACAGATTCAGGAATTTTTCACAGTATTTCCTATAATATTTTTTCTTCTGGAGAAAGTCTCATTTGTTTTATTTCGGCTAGAATAAAAGCAGTTATTAATTGTTTTAAAGCCATTTTAAGGTCAATATTATTAGCCCCCTTAAGCAATGTTTGTTTTGGATTGTCTCCAGAACAAACCACTGTTATACAATGACTTGCCTAATTACCCTAACTTTACCCTAATTAACCTAGTTAAGCCTTTAAATGTCACTTTAAGCTGAATACTAGTGTCTTGAAGAATATCTAGTCTAATATTATGTGCTGTCATCATGACAAAGAGAAAAGAAATCAGTTATTAGAAATGAGTTATCACATAATTTTTGTTTTATTTATGGTTTAAAGCCATATCAACAACATTGACAATATATTCATGTCAAAACCTACAGGCAGTGCAGAATTATTAGTTAAATGAGTATTTTGACCACATCATCCTCTTTATGCATGTTGTCTTACTCCAAGCTGTATAGGCTCGAAAGCCTACTACCAATTAAGCATATTAGGTGATGTGCATCTCTGTTATGAGAAGGGGTGTGGTCTAATGGCATCAACACCCTATATCAGGTGTGCAGAATTATTAGGCAACTTCCTTTCCTTTAGCAAAATGGGTCAAAAGAAGGACTTGACAGGCTCCGAAAAGTCAAAAATAGTGAGATATCTTGCAGAGGGATGCAGCACTCTTAAAATTGCCAAGCTTCTGAAGCGTGATCATCCAACAATCAAGCGTTTCATTCAAAATAGTCAACAGGGTCGCAAGAAGCGTGTGGAAAAACCAAGGCACAAAATAACTGCCCATGAACTGAGAAAAGTCAAGCGTGCAGCTGCCAAGATGCCACTTGCCACCAGTTTTGCCATATTTCAGAGCTGCAACATCACTGGAGTGCCCAAAAGCACAAGGTGTGCAATACTCAGAGACATGGCCAAGGTAAGAAAGGCTGAAAAACGACCACCACTGAACAAGACACACAAGCTGAAACGTCAAGACTGGGCCAAGAAATATCTCAAGACTGATTTTTCTAAGGTTTTATGGACTGATGAAATGAGAGTGAGTCTTGATGGGCCCGTGGCTGGATCGGTAAAGGGCAGAGAGCTCCAGTCCGACTCAGACGCCAGCAAGGTGGAGGTGGAGTACTGGTTTGGGCTGGTATCATCAAAGATGAGCTTGTGGGGCCTTTTCGGGTTGAGGATGGAGTCAAGCTCAACTCCCAGTCCTACTGCCAGTTTCTGGAAGACACCTTCAAGCAGTGGTACAGGAAGAAGTCTGCATCCTTCAAGAAAAACATGATTTTCATGCTGGACAATGCTCCATCACACGCGTCCAAGTACTCCACAGCGTGGCTGGCAAGAAAGGGTCTAAAGAAGAAAAACTAATGACATGGCCTCCTTGTTCACCTGACTGAACCCCATAGAGAACCTGTGGTCCATCATCAAATGTGAGATTTACAAGGAGGGAAAACAGTACACCTCTCTGAACAGTGTCTGGGAGGCTGTGGTTGCTGCTGCACGCAATGTTGATGGTGAACAGATCAAAACACTGACAGAATCCATGGATGGCAGGCTTTTGAGTGTCCTTGCAAAGAAAGGTGGCTATATTGGTCACTGATTTGTTTTTGTTTTGTTTTTGAATGTCAGAAATGTATATTTGTGAATGTTGAGATGTTATATTGGTTTCACTGGTGAAAATAAATCATTGAAATGGGTATATATTTGTTTTTTGTTAAGTTGCCTAATAATTCTGCACAGTAATAGTCACCTGCACACACAGATATCCTCCTAAAATAGCTCAAACTAAAATCAAACTAAAAACTACTTCCAAAAATATTCAGCTTTGATATTAATGAGTTTTTTGGGTTCATTGAGAACATGGTTGTTGTTCAATAATAAAATTAATCCTCAAAAATACAACTTGCCTAATAATTCTGCACTCCCTGTATACCAAATATACAGTATATCACATAGATTATATGTCATCATATTGGTTTGGTAATAAACATTAATTATACACAAAATCATTCAAATAACAACACTGAAAGGCTCATATACAATCTTTGAGTTTGATTAATATTAAATATTCTTAAAATCCTCCAGAAGACACCTTTTTAAACATTTCCTGAATAAATACAATTCAAAAATACACATACTGTTAAGATATGCGTTTTATTTTTTGTTATCAATTGTAATAATCCACTGTAGTGTTTATCAGACAGAGATCTGATCATCAATCCAAACATTGTATTATGGGTTAAATACTAAACCAAAACCCGAAAAATGAGTCCTGTAAACTCAGTGTAAATAAAAATTACTGAGGTAAAGTTGGTTTAATATTTGCACATTCGTTCAGTGACAACTTGTGACCTGCTCCCTATATCGTTTACCATGGTACTTTGAATATTCAGTCTGAAATCACATGCAAGTATGAAAACAACAACAACAACATCATCAGCATTAACATTATTTGACTGTAAACAATATTGTACTTTGATAGTCATCGGCTGCTAATGTGATTTCTCTGTTTACAATTTGCTAAGAACACTTATATAAATCATGTTTAATAATGCTGATATTTTATTATTAAGTCTGAATGTGCGAATATAAAACCAACTTTACCTCAATTTCACATTCATTTACAATATAGGAAGTGCAAGATCGAGTATTTAGGAAACAAATGTGCTAATACTACTGTTGTTAGTTTTGAATGTGGTAATATGCACGTTGGCTAATACAATTATGCCAATATAAAACCAACTTTATGTAACAGAGGCCAGATAGCAAAGTGCTATGCAGGTAAACCTCACTCCTCTGACCTCAAAAGGTGTTCTAGCAACAAACACTAGAGGCCATGGTCTTTAGCCTCCATGTTAGAGCAAACGACTCCCATTCAAAGAATCGCCGGTTCGATCCCTGCACAGAATGGGATGGGTGCAGTAGGACCAGTGGGTAACATTTACCTCAATTTTACATTCATTTACGATATAGGAAGTGCTGATGTGGGAAGATCGAGTATTTATGAAATAAGGATAGAGGTAAAGTTGGTTTTATATTCACACATTCGTTCATTTAGAAGTCTCTATATTGTTTACCATGCTACTTTGAATATTCTATTGGAATTAACATGCCAGCATGACTTCAAAACAACATTAGCACTATCTAATTAACTGTAAACAATGCTGTACTTTGATAGTCATTGGCTGCTTATATGATTTCCCCAAGTTAGAATTTGCAAATAACACTTTTCTGAAATTATATTATTAAGGAGAAAGTCTGAATATCCCAATATAAAACCAACTTTACCTCTATGAAACAAATGTGGTAATACTACTGTTATTACTTACAAATGTGGTAATACTACTGTTAACTAATACAAATGTGCAAATATAAAACCAACTTTACCCCAATTTAATACATTAAAAATGTGTCAAGAGTAGACTTCAGTGTGTTCTGCATAGGATATGACATTGTGAGTTATGTAACATATTGTATTGTATAGTAAGTCATGTTATATCAAGGAATACCATAGTACTACCTTGTTACAAGTTTAAACATTGTATTTGAAGATATTGTTTTGGGTAGTATCTGTAAGAACACGAGCAGTAAACCGACAACCAAAATGAGTCCGGTTAAGCCATCGTGAATAAAACATGAGGCTGAAGTAATTCATTTTCTGAATGTCATTAAACAGGCATCAGAATCACATGTGGACCAGTCTGTGAGGATAATAAGAGCTTCAGTGACGGTAAATGGCTTCATTAGAATACCACAGATTTCAGCAAAACACGGTCCTGCAGTTTCAGCACATTTACCTCATAAACACGACCTAAAACACGAAGTAAACTAACGAAACTGATCAAACTCACCAGCATCACTGCTCTGATCGGCCATGATAATAACATTACACACTTCCGCGACACCAGAGTACCAGAATAAAAGTCCCTTCAAAACACGAGTTCAGCAGAGTCACGCTGAGAGAAACGGTTATTACTGTGAATCTGTTTATAACAATTAAACATTTGATTATGAACAATTAAACAATTAGGTCGCTGAAGAGTAAATGCTTTTGTTGTTATTTGAAACACACAGTTTTATTATTAGTATAACCAGTGCTGTGTGTAAGATACAAAGCAACTCCCTACTGAAAAAAAACAGCTTAAACCAGCCTAGGCTGGTTTTAGAGGGGTTTTGGCCACTGGTTTAAGCTGGACATAGCTGGTTTTGGCTGGGCTCCCATCCTGGCTAGGCTGGTCAAGCTGGTTTTAGCTCGTCATCTCCCAGCCTGACCAGCTAAGACCAGGCTGGAAATGGCTGGAAACCAGCCTGGAAGTGGCCAAAACCCCTCTAAAACCAGCCTGGTTGACCAGCTAAACCAGCCAAGGCTGGTTTAAGCTGTTTTTTTCAGTAGGGTAATAATTACGTACTTTTCCACTGAAAAGTTACTTTTAATTTTTAGATAATTTAATTGCAGTTGCTTTTTATATGCTGCCTCGAAAACGGTAGATTAATTCAACAATTCTGTGTCAATAAATTCAGAGAAGCAGAGTAATTCTATTTTTTTTAGTTGTACAAATATTTCTGCTGAGTATTTTATTTAGCAAATAAAGAAGACTACATTTATCAAAACGACTGCATTCACTTAAAATGAATTGGAAATTAACTCATGACAGTATAAGGTAAAGATTTAGAGAATCACAGTAATTGCACATATTATTGTTTTTTCAGATTCTGCAGCATAATTCAATTATTTTATTAAAAACTGACATGCAAAAAAAATGAAATGTTGATGGTATCATCACACTGAAATGTGAAATTTTGCGTTTGGATACAGACACAGTTGTTTAAAAGTATTATTTTTTTGACTCAAGAATTAGGGGAATTACCAACCTACGTCACACGAGTTTCCGGTAGCAAAAAAAAAGACCGGTTGCAATAGCAAACACGTCGTGTAGTGCGGTGGGATGCCAAAATTGAAAGTCCAAAACTAGAAAACTTAAATTTTACCGTACAGCACACACTGCTTTTAATAGTGGTGTGGAGAGACCCCCCGCATGACTGTGAAGTGATTTGGGTGTATGGCCATACACGATACATGCACTATATAAATGCACATTACATTAAAAGTACAACCCCAAATCAGAAAAAAGTTGGGGAAAAACACAAATAAAAGATTATTTAATGTGTTCCTCATGATTTTAACTGTTTTTTGTTTTTTTTCCTAAATAAACATATTCCGGCTGGGTCAGTTGGCGTTTCTGTGTGGAGTTTGCATGTTCTCCTTGTGTTTGTGTGGGTTTCCTCCGGGTGCTCCGGTTTCCCCCACAGTCCAAACACATGTGGTACAGGTGAATTGGGTAAGCTAAATTGTCCATAGTGTATGAGTGTGAATGAGTGTGTATGGGTGTTTCCCAGAGATGGGTTGCAGCTGGAAGGGCATCCTCTGGATATGTATATGCTGGATAAGTTGGCGGTTCATTCCGCTGTGGCGACCCCAGATTAATAAAGGGACTAAGCGGAAAAGAAAATTAATGAATGAATGAATAATATTGCAGTTTTGGTTCTTGCAACACATTTCAAAAACAGTTGGAGCAGTAATGGATTTATCACTGTGTAATGTTGCCATTCCTGTTCACAACACTTAAAGACGTTTAGGGACTGAAGGCACCAAGTGATGAAGTGTTTCTGTTGTCATTTTGTCCCATTCTTCCTGCAAACAAGTCTTAATGTGGGCAACAGTATGGGGACTTCATTATCGCATTTTGCACTTCAAAATGTGCCACACATTCTCTATTGGAGACAGGTCGGGACTGCAGGCAGGCCAGTCCAGTACCTCTCTCCTCTTCCTCCACAGCCAGGACTCTGTAACGTGTGCAGAATGTGGCTTTGCATTGTTGAAATATGCATGGGCGTCCCTGGAAAAGAAGGCAGCATATTGTGCTGAAATACTGATTCATCTGAGCACAGTACACGTTTCCACTGTGTGAGGGTCCATCCTAGATGCCTCTGAGCCCAGAGAAGTCGATGGCACTTTTGGACACTGTTAACATAAGGCTTTAACATACAGTTTTAACTGGCATTTGTGGATGTAACTATGTATATATGCACGACTGTCATTAATAAATCAGACCAACGAGACCTTCAGCTTGACATTTTATTAAAGGATCTTCAACAGCGAATCTTAGAAATGCAAGACGACGCTTTAATTTACAGATAATCATATTAAAGTAAACAGTCCTGTGTGCTATCAGACATCCAGAGAAGAGTCAGTAAAGCAATCCCAGCATGAGCCGTCCCTGTTTATTCTGCTGAAATCTGTGCCGACAACACAAATGCTCCAGTCATACACAAATCCCACAATCCTTCACTGTGGAGATCTGCAGCTGTGCAACATCTGGAGGCAGAAGAAGCTTCAGTCCTGCTGTTGTTCGTCCGCCACCAAACGCTCGATTTCAGCCCAGTCCAGCCGACTCAACACACTGCCTGCACTGAGCGGAGAGAGAGCGTCCAGATCCAGTAGATCCTGCAACACACACGCACGCACGCACGGCAGTCAACACTCAATACTGCTTCATCCTATACTTCATCTTCAATAATATTTTCATTTTCTGTTGGGTTTTTTGTGGTTTTGTTTTGTGCTGGGTTTTTCTTTTGTGTTGTGTTTTTGTTTGTTTTTTAACATTTTATTTTGGGTTTTTGTTTTGTTTATTTAGCTTTTTTGTTTTGTTTTGTTTAATTTTTTTGTTTGTTTGTTTTGTGTTAAGTTTTTGTTTTGTTTTGGTTTTTTGTTTCATTTGTTTTTTGTTTGTTTTTTGTTTATTGGTTTGGTTTTAGTTTTAGTTTAAGTTTATTTTGTAACGTTTTCTTTTGGGTTTTTGTTTTGAGTTTTCAGCTTTTGTTTTAAGTTTTGTTTTTTGTTTATTGGTTTAGTTTAGGTTTTTGTTTATTTATTTTAGTTTAGGGTTGTTTTTTGTTTATTGTTTAGGTTTTAGTTTAGGTTTATTTTGTAACATTTTCCTTTGGGTTTTTATTTTAAGCTTTTTTTTTTGTTCTGTTTTGTTTTGGGTTTTTGCTTCATTTGTTTGTTTGTTTTTTGTTTGTTTATTGATTTAGTTTAGGTTTAAGTTTAATTTAGGTTTTACTAGGGTATTAGTTGAGTTTTTTTTTCATTTAGTTCTGTTTTGTATTTTTGTTTTTTTGTTTTAAGTTTGCTTTTGTTTAGTGGTTTAGTTAAGGTTTTTGTTTATTTCGTTTAGTTTACTTTAATTTAGGGTTTTTTTGCTTATTGTTTTAATTTAGGTTTATTTTGTAACGTTTTCTTTTGGGTTTTTGTTTAATTTTGTTTAAAGTTTTTGTTCTGTTTTAAGTTTTGTTTATTGGATTAGTTTAGTTTTTTTTTCATTTTGTTCTGTGTTCTCTTTTGTGTTTTTGTTTTGTTTTGTTTGTTTTAAGTTTTGTTTTAGGTTTTGGTTTTGTTTGTTTATTTTGTAATTTTTTCTTTTGGGGTTTTGTTTAGTTTTGTTTTGTGTTGGATTTTCGTTTCATTTTGTTTTGTTTCATTTCGTTTTGTTTTGGGCTTTTTGTTTTGTTTTGTGTTTTTTGTTTTGTTTTGTGGTTTTTGTTATGTTTTAAAGAAAATTGAAACTATTTAAAAAAAAAAAAAAACAACTAAAATATAATACAAAATTCACAATGAACAAAAAACAAATCTAACAAAACTGACAATGTGAGCTAACATAATCAATATGGTTAGTTTTGGTTTCATTTGTACTTTAATTCTCTTAGGCCCCGTTTACACTAATGCGTTTTCGTTTTGAAACGGCGTTATACTTCACCAAAAACGTATATCACGTGACCATTCGTGCACTCTGGGCATGCCTGTTCAAGTATAAACAGGAAGCATGTGTCTCGCTCGGCATTTGGTAATTGTTAGTCAACAAACTCTGGTTGAACGATGAACGCGAGAATCAGCGAGTGCTCGAACAATAGCTTGCCTCTTGTGAATATATGCAGCTGCTGTAGTAAAAAAGGCAGAGTTTAACTGCACAACGGCACCTAAAACGGACAATAGTGCAAACAACGCTCCCATTTCTGTGTCCATGTTGTTGTTTACAGTGAAGGCTGGTCTGCCGTCTTCCGGTAGCGTTATAGTCATGTGATAGGGGCTTGACGAATAAGGCAAGGATACGCAATGATCCAATGATCCCCAATCAGGTAGCGAATCTCAGCAGCCACGCCTCCGTTTTCAGACGTCTCCGTTTTCCCCCATCCACACTGAGACGGAGCAGCAGTGTTTTAGAATGAAAACGGCCTCTCAAGCGTTTCCAAAACGCTCGGTTTTCGGGGCTCGAAAACTCCGGCATAGTGTGGACGGATGGCGTAACCGTAGCAAAACTTATATGTTTTAAAACGAAAACGCATTAGTGTAAACGGGCCTTAGACCTAACAGTTCCTCTGTATAATCAGCAGTTGTTGTGTGTATTGCCTCTTCATGTTGAATCGCCAAATGCCTCTTCAATTGAACAAAGGCATCTGCTAAATGACTGACTGTAAATGTGCTGCAGTGCTCAGTGTAAACGAGGCATTAGTTGTGTATTTCTCACCGGTGTGTTGTGTTGCGGGTTCAGCATGAGAATTCTGTGCTCTTGATCTGCAGGACTCCACACACTCTCAGTGTTCAGTTCATCAGCATCTTTAACACCCGTCTGCTGATCCTGCTTCACTGAGGACGACTGCACACCACTGCTCATCTCTAATCAACAACAAACATCCAGAATTAGCATATATCTGCAGGTCATGCACTTACACGATTATATCGATTTATTAGGGTTGCAAGAGTTAACATGAAATAAAGCATAATTGTAAATGCATCTCAGTTTGGTGCTTGAAATAGACATCAACTGGAAATAAAATACATTTTAAAGACCAAGAAAACATATAAAAGCCTTAAAACTTTTTTTATTAATTTAAATTGTGCACAAATATATAAAAAAATTATCTAAAATAAAAATGATCTAATCAAAACCAATGAAATGTTATAAATTACCTAGCATATAGGTATAATACTTATGTAATAAATAAATAAATGAATTAATTAATTAATTTATTTATTTATTAATTTATTAATTTATTTATTTATTATATTTAAATTATTTATTATTTATTATTTATTTTTTATTTATAATTTATTTATTAATTTATTTATTATTTAAATTAATTAATTATTTTTTTTCTTTGTGTGTGTGTGTGTGAAAGAAAACATAAATCTCTGATTAACATTAAAATGCATTCAATAAAAGTGTAAAAATGTCCATACTGTGCTGAACGCTCCTGTTCTGTCTGTTTCTGTGGTCGCTCAGCATCCCACGGCGAGTGACCTGAGAGAGCCGATCTGCTGGCAGAGCACTGGCTGGAGGAGGATCAGGGGATTGAGGGCATGTTTGCTTTACAACATATAACAATCAGCATGAATGGAGCCTTTTCACATTTGAGGGTTTCTCAGCAGCAGAAGTCATCATAGTTGGTAAACTTAAAGCGCAGTGAATGGGAGAGCACAACAAATCATGTATTTACAATCCTATTTGCTGAAATAATAACATAAAAACTCCAGGATGGTGTTATCAAGACTTTCAGAAAGAGGAAAACAATAGTGTGAGACTGATAACGGCAGCCAGAAGAGAGAATAACAACGGATTTACTGTCCTGCCATTACAAACAGCTTGTATTAGCGGTAATTAGTTGTTTGTAATTTGATGCAAAGATGATATAATACATACATAAATGCATATAAATGTTCATATGTTTTATTTTAAATATATAAACATTAAGGGCGACGCGGTGGCGCAGTGGGTAGCATGTTCGCCTCACAGCAAGAAGGTCACTCTGGTTTCCTCCACAAGTCCAAAGACATGTGGTACAGGTGAATTGGGTAGGCTAAAATTGACCGTTGTGTATGAGTGTGTGTGTGTGAATGAGTGTGTATAGATGTTTCCCAGTGATGGGTTGCAGCTGGAAGGGCATCCGCTGCGTAAAACATATGCTGAATAAGTTGGCGGTTCATTCCACTGTGGCGACCCCTGATTAATAAAGGGACTAAGCCGAAAAGAGAATGAATGAAAGAATATAAACATTAAAATCTTTAAAGGATTTAAGATGCTGATGAGTGTTAAGCGTGTCATAACAGTCCTGAGAAAAGGCTCCATTAACAGAGAAGAAGTGAACCTGGTCTGTGCAGGCCGAGTCTGCCGCTCAGTGAGCCGTGGGGTTTCACCGCAGGTTCCTCTGAAGAACAACAGTCTTTCCCAGAGTGTGTGTGCCGCTCGGACTCCTGGGAAATCTCTTCTGCTTCCCAGAGGACTGACTTCTGCTCCTGAAGCACAACACAGGGCACTGAGCATCATTTGTATTAGGGATGATGGGTGATAAGGACTATACAGATGATGTCAGAATTTTTTGCCCCCCCCTAATTTTTTTTCCTTTTCAAATATTTCCCAAATGATGTTTAACAGAGTTATGTTCACAGTATGTCTGATAATATTTTTTCTTCTGGAGAAAGTCTTATTTGTTTTATTTTGGCTAGAATAAAAGCAGTTTTTAATTTTTTTTTATCATTTTAAGGTCGAAATTAATAGCCCCTTTAAGCTATATTTGTTTTCGATAGCCTAACCTGCCTATTTTTTTACCCTAACCTGCTTAATTAACCTAGTTAAGCCTTTAAATGCCACTTTTAGCTGTATACTAGTATCTTGAAGAATATCTAGTCTAATATTATTTACTGTCATCATGACAAAGAGAAAATAAGTCAGTTATTAGAGATGAGTTATTAAAACTATTATGTTTAGAAATGTTCTAAGAAATCTTCTCTCCGTTAAACAGAAATTGGGGGAAAAAATAAACAGGGGGGGCTAATAATTCTGACTTCAACTGTATGTGACATATAATAATGCTTTCTTGATTTATTGCCATAATGATATTAATGATGATATATATTCATTCATTCATATTCTTTTCGGCTTAGTCCCTTTATTAATCCGGGGTCGCCACAGCGGAATGAACCGCCAACTTATCCAGCACTTTTTTATGCAGCGGATACCCTTCCAGCCGCAACCCATCACTGGGAAAGCCGATATATAAAATAAATATAATTAATATGTATACATTAATGATGGGATGGTTTCAGGAAAAAAAATTAAATGACATTCAGTTCTCTTTAATTGACATTCTCCCTTTGTACGTGTCATCAGAGGGGGAAAGCCCCGCCCACTAGTGACCATCTCTCCCTCATTAGCATAGGACATTAGTCTTATTTTTTAATTGAGAGTGTATGGATGTTTCCCAGTACTGGGTTGCGGCTGGAAGGGCATCCGCTGCGTAAAACATATGCTAGAATAGTTGGCGGTTCATACCGCTGTGGTGACCCCTGATGAATAAAGGGACTAAGCTGAAGGAAAATAAATGAATCAAAGAACTTCTGTGCAGAAACAGCTAAAAATGTTTGTCTAGCCCCGGATATTACCCATCTCTAAATTGTACAGCCTTTCCAATGAAAGCCATGCATGTGTTTGACAAATGTAGTGAACAGCCAGACTGGCTAAAGTCTAGAAGGGATACACCTGCGGACACTCACATCAATATAGCATCATTTCTGTGACACTGTATAACAATAACTCATATATTTACATTACTGTGAGGGTTGGAGTAGAGGTAGACATTAAGGAAATACAATTTAATGGGTAATTTTAGAAATAATATGAATATTACTCAGTATAATTACTGTTTTTATGTTACTGTGAGGGTTGGTGTAGCACTAGATGTTAATAAAATACATTTAATTGGTAATTTAATAAATAATATATATATATATAATTCTTGTTAACTTCTGGACAGGGGCAGCATGATGGCGCAGTGGGTAGTATGATCGGCTCACAACAAGAAGGTTGCTGGTTCGAGTCTCGACGTTTCACCCACAAGTCCAAAAACATGTGCTAGAGGTGAATTGGGTAAACTCCCAGTGATGGGTTGCAGCTGAAAGGGCATCTGCTGCGTAAAACATATGCTGGATAAGTTGGCGATTCATTCCGCTGTGGCGACCCCAGATTAATAAAGGAACCAAGCCGAAGAGAAAATGAATGACTGAACTTCTGGACACAGTTGTATCCCTTTTATCAACAGCTGCCAGACAATGATGATGCAATCCCAGCGTGCATTGCTCTGACCTGAGTGTGTGCTGGGCTGGTGTGTGCTGATGGAGCGGCGTGTTGAGCAGGTCTGAGATCAGACTGCAGGCGTCTCGAGCTCTCTGTTCATGATGCTCCTGCAGAATCAACCTGAGCACACAGAGACATGAGCATAACACACACACACACACACACACACAGAGACAGAGACACACACAGACACACACACTCCTACCTGTCTCGCTCTTCTTTAGTTTTCCTGTTGGCCGCCAGATCCACAGAAGTCACCGTCTGCAACAGAACAGATTAACACTTTTGTGTGACATTTAGGGTGTCTACAGCTGTGCAATATGATGATATACAGCTGAAGTCAGAACTATTACCCCTCCTGAATTATTAGCCCCCTCTATATTTTTTATCCATTTTCTGTTTAACGGAGAGAAAATCAAAATAGTTTTAATAACTCATCTCTAATAACTGATTTCTTTTCTCTTTGCCATGACGACGGCACATAATATTAGACTAGATACTCTTCAAGACACTAGCATTCAGCTTAAAGTGAAATTTAAAGGCTTAACTAGCTTAATTAGGGTAAAGTTAGGGTAATTAGGCAAGTCATTGTATAACAGTGGTTTGTTCTGGAGACAATCCACAACTAATATTGCTTAAAGGGGGTAATAATATTGACCTTAAAATGGCTTTAAAACAATTAAAAACTGCTTTTATTCTAGCCGAAATAAAAATATAAGACTTTCTCCAGAAGAAAAAATATTAGAGGAAATACTGTGAGAAATTCCTGAATCTGTTCAACATCATTTGGGAAATATTTTAAAAAGAAAAACAAATTCACATGAGGGCGAATAATTTTGGCTTCAACTGTATATCGTAAGAACATCATTTCATGCTCTATCATTTATTGTGTAGAGTCAAAAATATGTTGTTTATGGTTATAATTTTTCAGAATTTATATTAGCGCAAAAATAACGCATGCAGACAGAAACCTGACTAACAGCATCGCGAGAAAGTTGCAATCTTTAAAGTACAATGTTTACAACAATTTGCATTTTATTTACCTTTTTTATTGTATGTTTACGGAGACCCGGAAGGGACGTGATGGTGGAAAAATAAACAGAAAAAAAAAAACAGTGATAGGAAAATATATATTTTTAAAAGTTTTTGCGTTCCCTCGCAAAACTGTTTTTCCACAAACACTTCCTGTTCACTTCATACATGTCAACCCTCCCGTTTTTGCCTGAATTATCCCATATTTTACAATTCTATCATCATATCATTCAGTATTTTCCCATATTTCTCATGTAATTTTAATTATGATTGCATGCTGAAATGAATATAAAAATGTCTTCATTCACTTTCTTTTCATTAAAGCTGTGCGTCGATCATCACCCTTCATAAGCAACCTCTGAATCAGCGAATGCATGTATGAGCCAATGACTGGTATAAGCGCTGACTGACAGAAGCGCTCCGTATGATAAACTGATCCCAGATCAGCTTCTGTACACGCCATTGAGTCGCAAACGCTTGATTGTTGGATGATCACGCTTCAGAAGCTTGGCAATTTTAAGAGTGCTGCATCCCTCTGCAAGATATCTCACTATTTTTGACTTTTCGGAGCCTGTCAAGTCCTTCTTTTGACCCATTTTGCCAAAGGAAAGGAAGTTGCCTAATAATTATGCACACCTGATATAGGGTGTTGATGTCATTAGACCACACCCCTTCTCATTACAGAGATGCACATCACCTAATATGCTTAATTGGTAGTAGGCTTTCGAGCCTATACAGCTTGGAGTAAGACAACATGCATAAAGAGGATGATGTGCTCAAAATACTCATTTGCCTAATAATTCTGCACTCTCTGTATTAGGAGTTAGCTTGATTTTGTTTGTTGTTTTGCCCCCTTCTGAATTATTACCCTGTTTTCTTTGTTATATTTTGATATATGTAAATAAACTTCTCTTTTCCTTGATTTGACCTTGTTGTGTTTAAGTCTCTAGTCATTCTGTTTGGGGAGATGAGTTCTCTCTCTTTCTCCAGCCGATGCACCTCACCCATCACCAATCATTTATTTTCTGTTGCGGTCACATCCCTAGACCTAAAAAAATCGTAACACAAACAAAATAAAATTTCATTTGAAACTGTGGACTTCTGGGAGGAATAATGAACCCTTTTCAAAAGACGTCAGTCGTCAGCATCTCAAATCCTTTAAAGCTTTTAATATCTTGATTCTTTTTAAAAACGTATGTACATTTACATGTATTTATGTATATATTATATCATCTCTGCATCAAATTACAAAAAACTAATCACCGCTTGTGTGAGGTGTGTGTAATGCAGTGTGTATGGAGGCAGGACAGTAAATGTGACATTATTCTCTCTTCTGGCTGCCGTTATCAGTCTCACACTATTGTTTTCCTCTTTCTGAAAGTCTTGATAACACCATCCTGGAGCTTTTCTGTCGTTATTTCAGCGAATAGGACTGTAAATAAATGATTTGTTGTGCTCTTCCATTCACTGCGCTCTGAGTTTACCAACTATGATGACTTCTGCTGCAGAGAAACCCTCAAATGTGAAAAGGCTCCATAGTGAAGTGAATGAGAGGTTTGCTCACGTGTGTGTGTGGAGAGACAAAGGGTCTGCGTTCTCTCTCTCTCTTTTCCTCCCTCTGCTTGCGGTACTCGCTCAACCGTTCTCTCTGTTTCCTCCTCATCCACATCCTCACATCCCTGCGCTGATCCTCCATCCTGACTCCAGACCTGCAGAGACACACACACAGATCAATAAAATCCATCAGTGACATCTCTTTAAGTCACTATGCTCCAAAAATGTGGAATTGTCTTCCAAATGAAGTTAAAGAATCCTCAGTAATCATGTTTTTAAAAAGCTAATTACATGAATGCGCTCACCACATTTAAAATAAAAATGAGCATGTCTGGTGTCTGTGAGTGTGACCCTGACCTGCTCGGATGAAGCGCCTCTGAGCGGGATAGATCCAGCACTGAGCGCGATAAAGCCCCGTCTCTGATTAACTCACTCAGAATGTCTTTGACGTCACTGAGGCCGCTCACGCCAAGAGTCTCGTCCGCCGCTCTGATGAGACACAAAAACACGGAGGAAATACAGAAAAAGCATCGTCAAAGGAAAACATGAAAACAAACTCACCTCTCAGGATCCTCCAGCAAAGATGCCATCAAATCTGCAGGGAAAGAATCGAGAACATAGGCAGCCATGACTTCAGCTGTAGGTGTGTGTTACTCGTGTGTGTGTGTGTGTGTGTGTGTGTGTGTGTGTGATGTAGGTCACTCACCTTGATTAGTATCTTGCTCACACTGCTCTGGTTTCACTAAAAGCAACAAGATCAATGTAAACTGAGACTCCAGCACTGTAAACACGAGTATCAGAAACTGGCAGTCCACATTTAATTCAATTAATTTAATTTAATTATACATAAAAAATGCGTGGTTGTTTTAACCCAAAGCTGGCTCAAAGTTGGACAAACCCAATGTTGGAAATTTGTATTTTCAATTCTATTTAAATTACAAGGTCGCGAGTGAATGTGTAAGCATTTCACTGACTCTGTATGTGACAAATAACATTTGAATGTGAACTTATTGTGTACAGCTGAAGTCAAAAATTTAGTTTTCAGAATCTGGTAAAAAAAAATGGTAAATTATTTTACAAAATAAAATACAACAAAACAAAAAAAAAAAATCAAAAACTAAAACTAAGCACAAAGCAAAACAAAACAAAACAAAAACAAACTAAACAAAACAAACTAAAAAACAAACTAAAACAAACTAAAACAAAACTAAAACAAACAAAACAAAACTAAAACAAACAAAACAAAACTAAAACAAACAAAACAAAAC
The DNA here is from genome assembly GCA_903798195.1 of Danio kyathit. NCBI lineage: Eukaryota > Metazoa > Chordata > Actinopteri > Cypriniformes > Danionidae > Danio > Danio kyathit. The sequence goes on from LR812528.1 coordinate 2,305,904, forward strand.
TAAAACAAACAAAACTAAACTAAAACAAACAAAACTAAACTAAACAAAAAGTAAAACTAAAACAAACCAAATTAAAGCAAAAAAACAAAACAAAACAAACAACAAAACAAAATAAAAAGTAAAAGTAAAACTAACAAAATAAAAGTAAAACTAAACAAACTAAAACAAAAACAAACAAACAAAACTTAAAACTACAACAAAACAAAAAGTAAAACTAAAACAAACTAAAACAAAACAAAAATAAAACAAAACAAAAAGTAAAACAAAACAAAAACAAACAAACAAACAAACCTAAACTAAACTAAACTAAAACGTAGCAAAAATAAAACTAAAACTAAGAAACAAACAAAACAAAACTTAAAATTAAAACTAAACTAAAAGTAAAAGTAACAAACTAAATCAAAACAAAAACAAAACAAAATAAAAAGTAAAACAAAACAAACCAAACAAAAACAAAAAACAGAACCAAACAAAACAAAAACAAACAAAACCAAAACAAAACTAAAAAATAGCAAAAAATAACAAACAAAAATAAACAAACAAAACAAAACAAAACTTAAAATTAAAACTAAACTTAAAGAAAAAGTAAAACAAAACAAAACTAAACTAAAACTAAAACAAACTAAAACCAAACAAAAACAAAACAAAACGAAAAGTCAAACAAAAGCAAACCAAACTAAAACAAAAAACAAAACAAACAAACAAACAAAACTAAAAATAAAATAGCAAAAAAAAACTAAAAGAAACAACAAAACAAAACTTAAAATTAAAACTAAACTAAAAGTAAAAGTAAAACTAAACAAACTAAAACAAAACAAAAACAAACAAACAAAACTTAAAACTAAAACTAAACTAAACAAAAAGTAAAACTAAAACAAACTAAATCAAAACAAAAACAAAACAAAAAGTAAAACAAAATGTAAAACAAACCAAACAAAAAACTAAACAAAAACAAAAACTAAAAGAAACAAACAAAACTAAACTTAAAACTAAGAGTACAACTTAAACAAAACAAAACTAAAATTTAAAACTACAACTAATTAAAAAATAAAATAAAATAGCTTTTACTAGGTGATGATGATTGTGATGATGCTGCTGTTGGTGTACCTGTCGGAAGAGAGTGCAGGTGATGGACTGATCTCGGCACAGGTGAAGACAGAAGCTCCTGGTCTCCTCTCTGGGGGTCTGCTGTCGCTCCAGAATGATGAGCTGAAGGACAGAAACTCCTCACTGCTCAAACATCCAGCAAACACACAAACACAGAGAGCGCTTGTTTATTCTTCACTATTTTTTTTTCAGTAAGTTTTTGCTCCTGAGGTTTGTACCTTCATGTATGACTCTGAGGGAGCTGGATGGAGGACTCTTCTCCACACTGTCCGTCAGTGAGGGACTGTGCGTCTCAATACGATTCACCAGCTGAAGAAGAGGACAGGCCATCAAGCAGAAAACATCCATTCATGTGCTAGTTAGCATTAAAATGTGTTGAAAATATTTATTTAATACATTTATTTGATAAAGAATAAATTTGACTTCAGCTGTAGGCGATGTCTAAGTGTACATGTTCAATGAAGCGTATTTGTGTATTAACTCAGTTATTGCCTCACCAGTCGTGTATTAGCAAACTCTCTCTCCATGTGGTCAGCGATGCTCTGCAGTCTGAGCAGCTGATTGTCCATCTCTGAGAGCCGTGCTGAGATCTGACTCCGGGACATCATTATTTGCTCCAGGGAGTCCCTGGGAGACCGAACACCAGTCATTACCTGCTGCAGGGAGTCCTGAGGAGCTCGGATGCCAGCCAGGACACTCAGAGTAACGGGGTCTCCACTGAGAACAGCTTCAGGAGACGTGCACATTACTGAGGGCTCTAGTGGAGAGCAAGACCAGGACACTGCTGTTAGGACAGTCTGACATCATTATCAACTAATCAATACATCTGTCGGCTCATGTTTGATCAGTTTTAGAATTGCATTGGTCAATAATTGTATCCTTTTGAGTATTTAGTAGATTCAGTTCTCTTGTCTAAGCTCAAATCGATTTTATTAATATTTTACTTTTTTTTTTTATTTAATGATTACCATGTGACGACAGTCAACATTGTTTAATTAGTCTCCACCCATGGGACTGCAAAAAGAAAATGGCTGAGAGTATAAAGGATGAGGAAAAGAGTTAAAGAGGGGCATTATTTAGTGTGCGAAAGAAAGAGCTGGTCAAATTATATTTTGTAAAATTGTATATTGCTGATGGAATGGTTTTTTCAGTGACAAAAACTGAATCTGAATAACTGCCCTGAAAAAGTCCCTTCTGTATTAATGTGAACTGTGATTGCACCTGGAATCTCTTCAGGCGTGTTTGGGGCAGAGTTAGGGGCGGTCTTAGGGGCGCGGTTTACAACAGAAGCGGCCAGTAGGTGTAGCTGAGCAGATGTGGGCGGTGACTGAGGCAGATTCTCCAGTAAAGACTCATCTGTCAGATCCACCACATTGATGAACCTCCGTCCCTCAGAACTCTACAACAACACCAACAAACAGAGACACAATCAAACACTCAATATCAATGTTTATAGCTAAAACGGTGCAAAACTATAATATTGCATAAAACATTTGCGAATGAAGCATCGTTCTCAGTCACTGCAATGTAATTAATACAACTAAATTAACTAAAATTAAAACATAGCAAAAAATAAAACTAAAACTAAAAGAAACAAAGCAAAACTTAAAATTCTAACTAAACTAAACCTAAAACTAAACTAAAAAAACAAAACAAAAAACAAAACAAACAAACAAAACTTAAAACTAAACAAAACAAACAGTAAAACTAAAACAAACAAAATCAAAACAAAAACAAAACTAAACAAAAACTAAAAAAAAAAAAAAAAAAATCAAACAAAAACTAAAAACAAAACAAACAAACAAAACAAAACTAAAACATAGCAAAAAATAAAACTAAAACAAACAAACAAAACAAAACAAACAAAACAAAACAAAACAAAACAAAACATTGCATTAAACATTTGCGAATAAAGCAGCGTTCTCAGTCACTGCAATGTAATTAATATAACTAAATTAACTAAAACTAAAACATAGCAAAAAATAAAACTAAAACTAAAAGAAACAAAGCAGAACTTAAAATTCTAACTAAACTAAACAAAAACTAAACTAAAACAAAACAAAACAAAAACAAAGTTAAACAAAACAAAAAAACAAACCAAACAAAAACAAAACAAACAAACAAAACTAAAACATAGCAAAAAATAAAAATAAAACTAAAAGAAACAAACAAAACAAAACAAAAACAAACAAAACAAAACATTGCATTAAACATTTGTGAATAAAGCAGTGTTTCCAGTCACTGCAATGTAATTAATACAACTAAAATAACTAAAACTAAAACATAGCAAAAAATAAAACTAAAACTAAAAGAAACAAAGCAAAACTTAAAATTCTAACTAAACTAAAACTAAAACTAAACTAAACTAAACTAAAACAAAACAAAAACAAACATACAAAACTTAAAACTAAAACTAAACAAAACAAAACGTAAAACTAACACAAACTAAATCAAAACAAAAACAAAACAAAAAGTAAAACAAAACAAACAAAAACAAAAAACAAACAAACAAAACTAAACATAGCAAAAAATAAAACCAAATCTAAAAGAAACAAACAAAACAAAATGTTGCATAAAACATTTGTGAATAAAGCAGCGTTTGTAATTAATACAACTAAATTAACTAAAACTAAAACATAGCAAAAAATACAACTAAAAGAAACAAACAAAGCAAAACTTAAAATTCTAACTAAACTAAAACTAAACTAAAACAAAACAAAAACAAACAAACAAACAAACAAACAAACAAAACTTAAAACTAAACAAAACAAAAAGTAAAACTAACACAAACTAAATCAAAACAAAAATGAAACAAAACAAAAAGTAAAACAAAACAAACCAAACAGAAACAAAAAACAAACAAACAAAAAAATAAAACTAAAACTAAAAGAAAGAGACAAAACAAAACATTGCATAAAAGACTGCATAAAACATTTGTGAATAAAGCAGCATTTTCAGTCACTGAGAAACAAAAGAGCACATAATCATCACTTCCTGATAAACTTGTACAAGTATTGATCAGAGAAATGTAGCTTAGTGCATTAGGAGAAGCCACTGTGGTGTTTTTTCTTCTCTAACAAAAAATGAGTTGCGCTTCAGAAGATGAAGACGAAACGTAATGAACGCAGTGAATGCGGTGGCTTTTGGAGGTGTGAGACGCTCTTTGGGAGCGCAGACAGATGCTCAAGACAGTTCTGCAGGTAATAACAGTACAATAATAATGACGGACTGACGGGTTTTAGAAATGAGCAAAACAACATTTCAGATCTTTTACAATGTAAAGCTGGAAACATGGAAAGCTGCAAACTCTATTAATGCAAAGTCCCTGAAACACATTTACATCTGATCATCATTTATTTAAACTCACGTGACTTTACAGATGCGCAGAGTTTATTCAGTGAATACATTTACATTGAAGTTTATGTAAAAATCTACTCATTTATGCTCAAACGTTTTTTTTATGTGCAATTTTAAAATGTATAAGCATCTTGGCGTTTATATTAAGCATTTGTTTTAATGTGATTTTCCAAAATGTGCATGAAAACATGCAGATGGAAATCTAAAACTATTGAAGCATTGCTGGATTAAATTATGGTTTTACCGCAGTGACTCCTACATGATCTGTGTTTGACTCTGCAGTGGGATGGCGACTGTTCTCTGGTTGGTCTGATGGTTTTTCTTTAGCATAGCGAAGGCTCATGAAGATGTCTGGAGGAACAACTGGAGCAACATCGAGCAGTCCTCCTTCAGCTGTCCATGTAGAAACAAACACCACAGACATTACAGATTTACACAAAAAAAACTCTAAAATACACCAACATTTTGCAATTAAATAACATATGAACTAAAATCTAAAATATAGAAAACGGAGAGATTTTTTTCAATACTTTTTTAAACATGATAGTTTTAATAACACATTTCTAATTATTTAATTAAATTATTTTATCTTTGCATGATGACAGCACATAATATTTTACAAGTTATTTGCGAGACACTAGTATTCAGCTTAAAGTGACATTTAAAGGATTAACTAAATTAAAGCTGGATTTATACTTTCGCCTGGCGCCGCATCGCGCACCTCCGCTGACTGCGCGCGCACCTCGTAACACGGACGAGGCTTTTATACTTGCCGCGTTCATCGTTGTGATATTGTTTAAAAAGACAGGGGGCGGTCAAAAGAAACTGACCGTAAAGTCAGACGCATAAACAGAGAAGTAGAAAGTTTCCGGAACTACGTCATATTATTAATATCATTCAAGATTTTTCAATTTTTATTAACTAATATTTTGCAGTGTTTGCATGTTCATTGCATAGAATTCAATTTAAACTAATATAAAACTATTGCATAAATAAAATTATGGGAATAATTATGGAAATTGTATACATAAAAAATGGAAGTAAATTCATAACAAAGTAATTAAAAAACACCTAAATTTTTTTACATTTTGTGATTTTTTATTAATGTAAATCTATTTTCCATTCATATATTAGCAAAATATTTGAATTCATATTCATCATTAAGGATTTCTTTAAAATAGTGTAAATATCTCGTCTCGTTCTCGTGAACCCCATCTCGTGTCTCGTCACACCCCTACTGTACAGTCATTCTTTTTCAGACAAAATCTCTTCAAAGTGGTTCATATTCAACTCAAATCAAATGCGGCATCGCGCGAACTGTTCGCACGAGTCTCAAAAAAAACCATGCGCTCCACCGGCCAAAATCATGCCGCGCGCACCCAAAGCAAACCTCCGCAAACTCTACGATGATGTCACATTCGCCATGCGCACTCAAGCGAACTAGCGGTTCTGTAGACAACTGAAAAAATATATTTCTTAAGGGAGCTAATAATATTGACCTTAAAAAATTTTTAAAATGCCAAAAAAAAATGAATTAGAAGAAAAAATATTACAGGAAATACTGTGAAAAACATTGTTTACTCGGTTGTAAAATATTTGAAAACGACAACGAACTTCACAGGAGGGCGAATAAGTTTGGAAAAATAAACAATAAATCGTTGTATGACTGCTGTAATGTTTAATTTACTTTCATTTCAAACGCTTGAAGGTCATGTGACCATCAGGAAGAACGCAACATCTTATTTCTGACAGGATGCATTCTGTGTTCCCGAGTTTGTTCATCATAAAACACTTGTCATCTCCACGAGAGAGACCGTGATCTGCGTTCTTGGTATTGAGAAACAGCCATGAAAGACTGAAAGCAGACTTACGAGCTGATGGCATGTTGGGAGATGGAGGAAACTGGACAGAGACGGCTTTATCTGTGATGGAGCGAGGCGGATCTGCAGTGAACAACAGCAGAAGTGACATCGATGAAGTGTAAGGGTGTGATTTGAGACACTGCTCCGGAGCTAAACATATGACAAAACAACCTGAATTTGAATTGTGTTCATTTTAATTATTCACAATTGTAATTTAGGGCGTCACGGTGGCGCAGTGAGTAGCACGATTGTCTTACAGCAAGAAGGTTGCTGGTTCGAGCCTTGGCTGGGTCAGTTGGCATTTCTGTGTGGAGTTTGCATGTTCTCCCCGTGTTCGTGTGGGTTTCCTCCGGGTGCTCTAATTTCCCCCACAAAAACACAAACACATGCGCTTTAGGGGAATTGGGTAAGCTAAATTGTCCGTAGTGTATGTGTGTGAATGAAAATGTATGGGTGTTTCCCAGCGATGGGTTGCAGCTGGAAGGGCATCCGCTCCATAAAACATATGCTGGATAAGTTGGCGGTTCATTCCGCTGTGGGGACCCCTGATTAATAATTTCACAATTTGAATTTCTGGTTCTATCCTTTCGGACATGGGTCAACAATCTCATTCCTGGAGGTCCGGTGTCCTGCAGGGTTTAGCTCCAACTTGCCTCAAAACATCTGCCTGGGTGTTTCAAGTATACCTAGTAAGACCTTGATAAGCTTGTTCAGGTGTGTTTGATTAGGCTTGGAGCTAAAATCTGCAGGACACCGGCCCTCCAGGAACAAGTTTGGTGATCCCTGCATTAGGATATTGAATTTGATGATCCAAATTTCTTCATCTTGAAAATTTGAAACTGTATTTTTACACTTTATTTATTTATTTTTTAAATATATCTATAAAAATCTGCCTTAAAAAAATCAGTTGTCTTCAATTTCAGATGTTCAATATAGGTCAATTGAAGAAACTAAATTGTCCGCAGTGTATAAGTGTGTGAATGAGTGTGTATGAGTGTTTCCCAGTACTGGGTTGCAGCTGGAAGGGCATCCGCTGCGTAAAACATATGCTGAAATAGTTGGCAGTAATTCCACTGTGGCAACTGAATAAAGGGACTAAGCCAAAGGAAAATGAATGAAAAATGAATGAAAAATGAATGAATTGTCAATGATCCAAATGAACACAATTCCAATTGAGCTTGTTTTGTCGTATTTGTAGCTCCATACACACCTGCATCGGTGTTTGTGGAGGCGTCCTGGATTCCTGCAGGTCTTTTCTGTGTCGAAGCAAACGCGTGAAGCTCAGCTGACGTCACGTAAGCTTTATCCAACAACGGCTGTCCGCTCAACTCAGAGTCAAATGCACCTGAAACACACACACACACAAACATTTACACTCCTCCGAGAAGCAGTGCTGCTGACGACAACTAAACCTGTTAAAAATAATTTTCAGCAAGTTAAATAAAGTCCAAGTAAACTACATCTTAATTATTTTCATTACTCATTCATTCATTTTTCTTCGGCTTAGTCCTTTATTTATCAGGGGTCGCCACAGCGGAATGAACTGCCAACTACTCTGGCAAATGCTTTTGCTGCCCTTCCAGTCACAACCCGGTACTGGGAAATATTAGTTATATTAATTACATAAATGAATTATATTGCTTTTTTTTAAACACCTAAACAAAAATGTTGCATTGGCGACCAGCTGAAATCAAAAGGCTTTAAAACTACTACAATTAAAATATATTAATTCATTATTGGTGGCACAGTGGCTCAGTGGTTAGCGATGTGGCCTCAAAGCTAGAAGGTCGCTGGTTCGAGTCCTGGCTGGGTCAGTTAGCATTTCTGTGTGAAGTCTGCATGTTCTCCCCGTGTTGGTGTGGGTTTCCTCCGAGTGCTCCGGTTTCCCCCACAGTCCAAACGCATGCGCTTATATGGGAACTGGATGAACTAAATTGCCAGTAGTGTTTGTATGTGTGTGTGTGTGTGTGTTAATGAGTGTGTATGGGTGTTTTCCAGTACTGGATTGCAGCTGGAAGGGCATCCGCTGTGTAAAACACACGTTGGAATAGTTGGCGGTTCATTCCACTGTGGCAACCCCTGATAAATAAGAGACTGAGCTGAAGGAAAATGAATGAATGAATTATTAAGTAATCATTAATATTAATTAATAGCTAACAGCTCTCTTGATTCTAGTCCACATATCCAAAAATTCTTAAATCAAGCATTTTCTAGACAAGCAAAAAATATTGTCTCGTTTTAAGAAATAATCTGCCAAAATTAAGCGTTTTTCCCTAAAACAAGCAAAATAATCTGCCAACTGGGTAAGAAAAATAATCTTGATTTTCATTTTGATATAAATATGAAACAAATAATATTAAAATTGACAAAAAACATCACATTTTGAAGTTTAAATAAACAGAAAAATACAAATAAAAGCTGATCTGAAATATTATTAAATATTGTCGCATTACTTTAAGTGAAGTTTCACAAACTAATTTCAAGAGGAGCACGTGGTATCATTGATCGCAGCTGGTCTCACATCTACAATCATTAGTTAGCCAATCAGATCAATTCAAACTCACTATAAGTAGCCCGGAAAAAATAAATCTTATCTTCATTTTCCGAGGAAACCCCTCATTCACCCCATCTCCCCCTTTCCACCTTTACCAGGGGGAGCTCTCGAGAACTACCTGATCTCGGACTCCCCTTATATGCTGATCGACCAGGCAGGAGCCCTGGGCTCAATTATCTCCGAGCTCAGGGTTCTCTCCCGGGACAGCATGTCAAACCTACTATTATTATCCAGCAATATCTAAGTGCGAACTCTCGAATTAGACATGTTATTTAGACAAAAAACATTATTAACATTCATTTCTAACAAGTAACATTTTGATAAGGAGACTTCAAAATTGACCAGGGGTGTGTTTCCCAAGCAAGAGCATAACTAACAGCCATAATACCATAGTACAATGCTTTGTTGGGGAATTAAACTATGAAGTGAACCAAGTTAGTTCAAACATTCATTAATTCATTCATTTTCCTTAGCAGGGTTCTTGCACCATTTTAAAAGTAAAATTTAATGCTTTTTAAGACCTCAACAAATATAATTTAAGACCCAAAAATGTCATAATTTCTTTGGAATAGGTTACTAAATTTATTGCCTCCTACAATGGAAATCAAAACTTTAAAGTTTTCCATTTTGGTATCAATTATGTGCAATGTGTAAACTCGGTAAGTAAAAAAACAAAACAAAAATACTTTTCTTTAAGACCTTTTTCCTTTCTTTTTTTTTTTGTTCTTTTGTGATGTAGAACAGAGCCAACATAACATAGATAAGGTGGATTACACTAAACAACACAATGCCTTGTATGAAGGAACCATGTAGAATAGAATACTGAACATAAGCTCAATAATGAAAGTCCTCAAAACAGCCTTTCACAAGCCAAAATGTGGACAAATAATCTACATAACTGTTAGAAAACACAAATGGTATTACTTGACTTTTAATGAGAGAACGTTTTGTAACATCCCAAATTCTCCTCAAGACGTGGCATCTCTCTTCTCATCTTTTCAATTTCATCGTCTAGGTCCACCAACTCCCTTCGATTTTCCTTGCATCTTTTTCTAATGGAATTCGATTTAGCGATAAGTTCTGCCATCTTGGTCCCTGGTGTATTCTCAGTGTGTGTGTTTATATATACAGTATATACGGCGATGTTGACGCGCACATCTCAAAAAATGTAACTCGTACGCGTAGCGCAAGCTCTGTGATTGGTCGGCTTGGTAGCGCTGACGAGTGTGGGCGGAGGTGAGAGCCACGAGCCCGATGCAGCGAGTGTTTACAAGTGTGGAGTCCCGTGAAGGAGCTCCAGATGGAGACTGTTGTTTTTTGTTTACCTCATGATTAAAGTTGCTGCACGTCCGCCGGTTCCTGCCTCAAAATGAGCTAATTTGAGCCACTTGTACATTAAGGAAGTGTTCAGAAAAAACAAAACACCAGGGAAGAAACTCGACACAGAGAAACATAAACACCTACTGCCAGCTAGTGTTTCAGAAGTGTTATTGCAGAGAAACAGAAACAGCGCGCAGAAGTATAACTGCACGGCTACGTGCGAGGCTTGCGCCGTGGGTCACGCCGATCACTTGACGCAGAAGTATAAACCAGGCTTAATGGCAGCACGCAGGTGACGCAGACCGACGCCAGCGTCTGTAGCCGACCTACCGTAATAAGCTAATAAATCACGAAGACTGTCATTTCACTCCTGTTTCACACATACTAAATTGATCAACTATTAGATGTTTTACGGTGGACCACTGTGCTTCCCTATCGGCATTAAGCACACCGGCTAAAAATGTAATACCTACAGCAACGTTACGGTAAATTTAAGACAATTTAAGACCTTAATTTCCCGGATTTTAATTTAAGAGTTTTACAGGACCCGCGGGAACCCTGCTTCGACTTAGTTCCTTATTTATCATGGGTCACCACAGCGGATTGAACCGCTAACTATTCCAGCATATGTTTTACACAGCAGATGCCCCTCCAGCTGCAACCCAGTACTGAGAAACACCCATACACACTCATTCACACACTACAGCCAATTTTGTTTACCCAATTCACCTATAGTGTGTCAGGATTCTGCCACTCCGGTCTTGTTAATTCTTGTTTTGGTGGCAGAGTCCAGACACTAGTCCTGTCTTGTTTAGTATGTGGTGCTCGGCTTGAGTTTTCCCAGGTCGAGCACTTCTTTGTATGAGCACCGTCTTGGCTGCGCTCGGGCCGTGCTCAGGATGCATCCTGGTGTGTGTTGTTTTTGTTTGCATGCAGTTCTATTCTCAGCATCTCAGTCTAGTTGGTTTCGGCTGGAACATGCATGTCGCATATGTGAGTGCACGGTAAGAGTTTTTATTTATCGTGCGCTCGTGTCTTTTGTTGGTGTGGTGTTTAGCACATGGTTCATGTTTACATGTGGCGCATGCTTTAGTGTTGTTTCATGTGAACATACGGTTTATGAGTTCTCTCATTGGCTGTGTGTTCTAGTCCTGTTTTAAGTGAGCACATGGCTTGTGTTGTGTCTTTGTACAATGTTCCCTTCTGTCTATTATCTAGTCGCACCCTACTTGTTATCCCATTATTGGTTTATTTAGTTCACCTGCTTGCTTGTTAATGTATTTTGCTTGGTCTCCATGTGTCTGCTGTCCTGTGCCAGTTCGTCATATGTCATCATCCAGTCGAGTCTTGTCCTGTTCTGTCTAGGTAATTTTCTTTGTTAATGTTTTCCCCCTCAGAGTTGTTTTTGTTGCCTTTTTGCTTTATTTTATAGTTAATAAAACCCATAATTTTACTGCAATTGAGTCCTTGCTCCTTTCCTCACCCTACATCTGTGACAATAGCGCATGTGTTTGGACTGTGGGGGAAACCGGAGCACCCGGAGGAAACCCACACTAACACGGGGAGAACATGCAAACTCCATACAGAAAGCCAACTGACCCAGCCGGGACTCAAACCAGCGACCTTCTTGCTGTGAGGCCACAGTGCTGGCCATTGAGCCACCATGCCACCCTTAGATTAAAAAAAAAATCCATAATACTTCGGGCATAGGAGAGATAATTGAACAGATGCAAGATTATGACGCTGCTTGTGAATGTTTGTTGGGGTGATGAGTCACTGAACTACATTTGTAAGGATATGATTTGAGATCGTATTTGTCTAATGATGGTAGGGAAAGGCACCCCTGAATAAAACATCCTGAGTGTATAATCTTTGAGAAGCATGCATTTCATTACCTAAAGGAAGGGTGTATCCATCATCCTGATCGGGCTCATCTTCTGCAGGCTGCACACATCATAAAACACGCAAATCACAACACGACACCTTACAAGCTTTCTTTGGGTAACATACAACAACAGTAACACAGTGGTGGGCTGGAATATTCATGTTTGTCCATTTAAGTTTAGTGGGACGATATGTGTTTAATAAGACTCATCACCAAAGATCATTCCATTTGCTGAAACACAGAGTAAGGTGTGGCCAAATTTAGACTCAAAATCCCCCCAGAGTGGATGAAAACGACCCAACAGCACACAAGGGTTAAATGTGTCAAATAAAATTCACCTCATCTGGAGGAATGATGGAGTCCTCAGGTCTGAAGGTGACTCCAGGCTTCTGCTCCTGGTTTTTCTCCTCTCTCCTCTTCTTTCTGAATGAGACGGGGTCAGGAGATTAGTCAGAAAGCTGATGTGTGTTATGGTGTGTTTGATATGGTGTATGTGTATCTTTGTGATATGGTGTGTGTGACGGTATGAATGGTTTGCAGTCTTGACCTCTTGCTGGACGGGCTGCTAGAGCTCTGGTTTTGCAGGACGGGTTCAGTCTTGATCAGCTGTAGTTTGGGCTCTGCTGTGGTTTGCTTCACTGAGCTCCATCTCAGCAGATCCTCCAGCGGGATGAGACGAGGGGTTCGTACTGGAGCAGAGCTGAACCGCAAACACTGAACCAACAAACAACCACACAAAAAAAACTACATCAAAGCGAATACATCCATATATGCAAAGAAAAAAAATGACACAGGGAAAAAAGTGTTGAACACATGGAGAAAGGGAGGTGTAGTTCAGCAGTGAAAGCC
>LR812528.1:2321337-2563837 GCA_903798195.1 Danio kyathit
GGGGAGAGACATGAGAAGGGGGTGGGGCATAAGCGGGAGGTGGAGCATGAAGAGGAGGTGGAGCATGAGAAGAAGGGGCATGAACAGGGGGAGGATCATGAGAAGAAAGAGAGGGTGGAACATGATGGGGAGGAGGAGGAGCATGAGAAGAGGGAGGTACATGAGGAGGAGGTGGAGCATAAGAAGAGGGAGGAGCATGAGGAAAAGGAGCCCGATGTGGAGGAGGAGGAGCAGCAGGTCTGAGCAGGAAAGTTTGAGGAGGATGAAGCTGCAGGAGTCTGAGTCCATGTGCTTGTGGAGCAGCTCTCGGCTGGCCTTCAGAGACTCTGTTGCTACAGGACGCCTGCACAGACGCCTGATAATCGGCTGTGGTCAGAAGCCCTTGAGATGTTGGGATGAAACTCCTGCTGTTGGTTTGAGCGTCCTCTGGCCAGTCTGAGCGAATGGTCAACTGCTCGATTTCCTGTGAAAGATTCAATTCAGATATGAAACCACACGTGTCTGCATTTCTGAAAATAAGTTTTAAATTGCCAGCATCCACCATCAAATATGTCTGTGCTAACTGGTATCTTTCTAATCTAATTTTACGAACAGCATTTTCAATGAATAATGCACATTTGTTTGTTTTCGTACATATTTCGTACATATTTTTTTTCTTGTAGCTCTTGTAGTTATTTCTGACTCCTGGCATCAAGTTCAATAGAAGCCAAGTTAGCTTCAAAGTTAAGACATCAATATTTGGTGGAATAATCCTGATTTTTAAATCATAATAACATTACTCTTGTCATTTTCTTAAAGAAAAACGCTCTAAATTACAATATTTTTATTTAAATTTCTGAAAAAATGCAATCCGACCGTGACAAAATTAAATTCAACCAAATACCTAATAAATCCAGCAAAACCAGAGAAATGGAGAAATCCTAAGTGGAAACAATTTGCATATATTGTTAATTAAATAACAAAATAATCATTCATTCATTACTTTTCTTTTTCGGCTTAGCTCCTTGTTTATCAGGGATCACCACAGTGGAATGAACTGCCAAATATTCCAGCATATGTTTTACACAGTGTATGCCCTTCTATCCGCAACCCATCACTGGGAAACACACTCATTCACACTCATACACTACAGCCAATTTAGTTTATTCAGCTGACCTACAGTGCATGTGTTTGGACAGTAGGGGAAACTGGAGCACCCAGAGGAAACCCACGCCAATTTATTTAAAAACTTTTTTATAATAATAGTTTTTTTTATTTTTGTTACGGTCACTTTAAATCATATTAATGCATCCTTGTGAAATATAGCCTCAATTGAGATTTTTTGCAAACCAGCCGTTCTTCCGTTAACTTGAACTGGTAGCATAAAGCTGTGCAGGGCAGGTGCAGTGCCGGCCCATCCTACAGGCAACATAGGCGTTCGCCTAGGGCCCCGCGTTTCTTGGAGGGTCCCACAAAGGCTGCTCTTATAATATATTTGCTGTAAACGTACGCACGAGGACGATCTTATTAGTGATCATGTGCTGAATGTTAATCCACCATTTACACTTTTCCAAGAGTGGATAAAAGACTTCCAGTGGCTTCAAGTCCGTATGAAAATAACTAAAGCCATTCACTGTAAAGTCTGTGGGACGGGGTTTGCAGGTAACAGCGTTTGCCACTGAATCTACACATTTCAAGCGCGAGAGGTGCTGTATAATCCTTCATTTAATCCTCACCATGCTGTCAGCAGTGCAAGCGGCAGCTATATATCAAATTTAACAGCTCATGAAAAGACCATTATTGCTATTAAGATGACACGGAAATAATAATAAATACATCAATATAAATGTGGGGTGGGGCGATGGATCGCGATGCCAGCTCAGCATCGTCAATTTTATCGTCTATCGGCCTAACCCTAATGCTAGCTATTAAAATGTAACCGAAATCATGTTTTTGACACAAAATGAGGATACAATGACATGAAGTTAACATTACCTGAGTTTTGCGGGGTGGGTTTCTCTGCTCCATCTCAGCTTGCTGGTCATCATCCTGGCTGTTACCGACCCTGTCAGGCCTGCAGGCTTGTGTTGGCTGATTAGTGTCGTCCCGTATGCTGTGCTGGGTTTTCTGGGTAGCCAAGCTAAGCTGTGCAGGTAGGGCAGTGCTCTGTGGTGGAATCCCACCGGCCAGGTTTGCTTGAGGCAGCGGCAGGTTTGCGAAAGATGCTCCGACAACCTGCATGAGGCTCATGAAGTTGATTTGCTGGAGCTGAACAGAAGGAGTAAATGCAGGGTTTCTAGAACAGGTATATACAGAAATCATAGAGTTAAAGGGTACCTATTATGCCCCTTTTTACAAGATGTAAAATAAGTCTCTGATGTAGAGTGTGTGTGTGTGTGTGAAGCTGTCCCTTTTAGGTTTTGATCCTAATTGTGCGGTATTGGTGACTGTCGCTTTAAATTCAAATGAGATTATTTGAAAAGAGGGTGGAGCTACAAACGCCAATCTGTCAGCATAGTGGCAGATTCAAAAACAAGACTAACGTCCTATAATAAGGGAAAGATTAAACACTATTGGGCGGTGTCACAATTACCAGAGATCCAGCCCTTGCAGATCGCTGGAGAACACTCGCTGTCACCTGAACTACACATCTGTCACCGAACTGGACTACATATCCCATCATACTCATCACACACACATCAGTTCCAGATCACCACTGATTGCAAACACATGGCTGCAGCTCTATGAATACACCTCACCTTCAAACACACTTGTGCTCAGTCTTGTTAACTGTAAGTGAACATTTCCCAGTGGTTTCCTTGTCTTGCCTTTCGTGGTTTTGGGCCCTTGTTTGTTATACTGTTAAGTGTTGTTTTGCCGCCTGCCTTGACAATTCCCCTATGATACTGACCGTTCTCTGAATTATTTGCATGCTTCTGTCTGTCCCTGTGTTAACCTTGCCTGTCTTAATAAAGCTTGGATCCTCCCCCAAAACTAACTTTTGTTTTACTAGCTAATGGCCATTTTATCACCATGATGGGTGCTGAATGAGAAGCTGACCTGCACCAGTCTGAAGAGCTCGTCCTGCAAAAGCTGCCGGACGCCGTCGCTCTGTGCTTCACTGTGAGCTTCAGGAGGAGCACTGCTATGAGTCTGCACCGCTTTCATCATCCGTGGCGGTTCAGATTCAGAAACCTCACACCTGGAAGACAAATCACAGACACTTTTAGAGGAACCTGCTAAAAGAGAGATCAGATGCTGCTTCATGGAAGATCATGTTCACCTGTGTGCTCCAGAAGACACCTGCTCATCAGCTTCAGATCTGCAAGACAAGTTTATTTCTATAGCACATTTCACACACGATTGTAATTCAAAGTGCTTTACATAAACAAGAATAAAAGAAACCAGAAAATAAAATCAACAAAGACTAAAAATGATTAACAACAAGAGGAACATCAGCTGATATCAGACAGGTAACCTGAGCCACTGCTGTTTGTTTGCTGTCACCATGAGAACTAAACCACCAGAGAAATCCCTCTCACGGCTACAGCAGACTTTAAAACAGCATTGAATATAGAAAATACTAATAAAGCTGTAGTTTAAGAGACCCTATTATATATACATATATAAAGATATACAGTTGAAGTCATAATTATTAGCCCTCCTGTATATTATATTCCACAATTTCTGTTTAACGGAGAGCAGATTTTTTTTCAACACATTTCTAATCATAATAGTTTTAATAACTCATCTTTAATAACTGATTTCTTTTATCTTTGTCATGATGACAGCACATAATATTTGACTAGATATCCTTCAAGATACTAGTATACAGGGGTGTCCAAACGTTTCGTACAAAGGGCCAAAAACCAAATATCATCGAGAGCCGTTGGCCAAAGATAATATAATATAACTATTTTACATTAAAGGGTCACGAAACCCCCTGTCTCAGCAGGGTGTTTTCACAACTCTGTTTTGAAAAAAGTCAGGAAAGTGGGCGTGTCCAGCTCTGGGAGTGTGGGAGTGTCGGGGGAGGGAAAGAGGATAAGATTTTGCATAGAAGGGACGCGCTAAGTTTGACAGGAAAAACAAACACACAGAGGCTGATTTGTTACGGCGAATAAGAGAAAAAAATCCTCCGCATTTCTCTGTACCTTATGTACTCGGTAGGTAGCGTCAGAAAGCCGTGTGTGTATAGACTATCCTGTCACAAAATGCAGCGAAAATCCTGCACGACGGAAATAGTTTGTGTTTACATGTTTACACTCGGAGAGCAGCATTTAAACAAAGGGCAGTCCACTGCAAACACTTACCAAATCTGTAGACAGACAATCAAACTGGAGCTGTGTCTTTTTATTAAAAGTAGACGAGCGGCAAGTCCGGATTTCACCATTTCCAGATGAGAAAAAGCTCTCGTGTAAAAATGTTCCTTACAAACGCGTTTCTGTCGAGTGTCGCGTGCACTGTAATCCACACGTGAGTCCAGCTGCTCTCCCATAAAGGGAAAATGAAAACAAAACCTTCGTTGCAACACACTAATAACACCTACGACTCTTGTACTTTCACTTGTTTTGGCAACACAACGTGGCGTCTCTCTGCCGTCTGTACAGTGTAAACTGGTATACAGTCTCCGGAGCTATCATGCATATTAATGAAGTTTCGCGTCATACACAATAGAGCGCGCTGATTGGTTTGAAGCACGTCTTCTCATGAATTAATACTGCGCACTCAGATACGTCAGAACGCCCTAGAAAAGACAGACAGCCACTGTACTGCTGGATTTACACCTAAATATCTCATGGCCGTGACGCAGCTTCAAGAATTCGTTTCAAACCAGAAGAACGAATTTGCTCAAAATAACGCAAAAACAACCAATTTTCACTTTTTAGTGCAATATATGTGTCCTAATAGTGTTTATAGCCGCGTGGGACACATATATGACTGTCAACAGCTCAAAAAATGTGTTTTGGTGTTTCGTGACCCTTTAAAGTTGACATAGGTAATTTCCTAATTTATTTCATAATATCTCATAAAACATTCATTTGAATCATATTACCTAATGCAGTATAAGTTTTAAAATGATAACTTATTGCACATCACATTTATAACACAGTGAAGTTCAATGCTGAATACACTAGTCAAGCCGAATCTGCCTTTGCCTTGATTCTCTCATCAAAGTCTTTGCATTGTCCTCGATCCGTTGGGTGACAGTATGTACACTTTAAACTAAATTAAAACATTTAAATTAAAACATTTAACTTCGGTTAGCCTTTTCTGTAGCTTAACAATTAAACAAACAAATAAAAGGTTACGTTAAATTTGAAATGCCCATCCCCATCATTCTCCCTCTCTTCTCAGATGGGATGACGGGCCAAAAAAAAGGTTACCATGGGCCAACTTTGGCCCGCGGGACCTAGTTTGGGCATCTCTCCAAGCATTTTCTAGAAAACTAAATATTATTGTCTTGTTTTGACAAAATGTGTCAAAATTAAATAAGTTTTTCCTTAAAACAAGCAAAATAATCTGCCAATGGGATAAGCTAAATATTCTTATTTCAAAGCGAAAACAAGATTATTTTGGTTAACCCATTGTCAGATTATGTTTTAAAAACTGAAAGTAAGAAAGTGAAAGTAACTTGAAAGTGTTTTTTGATCTTCCACGCATATCAGCCTGTAGGTGAGGACAATCAAAACCAAACTATGACCTTTAATAATGCATAATAGGGGTACTTTAAAGGGAATCTATAAACAGGGTTAGTTTTGAACAAATGTGGGCAACCAAATAGTTTCTCCTTCCCTTTGACTTCCATAGTATAGGATATTTTTTTTTTTCATATGGGGACCAGAATCGGTCTAATTTTCTTATTTTATGTTCAATAATTGATGCACTTTAACATCAAGCTTCTTCATGTGTAAATGGAGTAAATGCTAAAATGCACAGACTCACAGCGAATGTATTGAATGCTCATCTGAGTCCTGACTCTCCAGATCCGCCATTGTTAATGCCTGTGGAAACAGCACAGTCGATCTGTTCATTTGTTTATGCATATGATATTGCTGTAGTCAAAAAAATAAATAAATATAGACATAGAGTGTATATAGAGAAATTAAAATAAGAAATACTACTATTAATGAATAATTAAATGGTGATAAATATTGAATCAGTTCTGTTATAAAAACCGATAATGAGCTATAGTGTTATTAACAGGTATAAATGATAAAACTAAATTATTTTGATTATGAAATGATTACATTTTTGGGTATTAATCAGTAATAAATTAATAAAAACGTTACTTATAGATAAAAAAAACAAGTAAATATAAACAAATAAATATAGACAAATACGTCAAAAAATAAACTAAATAAATAAATAAATTCGTAAGTGAATAAACAAAATAAAAAAAAAACATTTTATTTAAATAAATCTTAATGAAAAGTTTATTATAACTAATTATGACTGAGCTATGTAGGAAATCACTTGACTGTAACAACAAACAGTTTTGGACCATAAGATTAAATTAATTAAGCGTTTCACTCATGAGTAATAATGATATTAAATATTATTTTCAAAACATTCAAAGTGATCTTCAGACCACAATCACCTGTTCTCTGTGCGCTCTGCTTTGATTGGCCCATGATGCCTCAGTGACATCATCAACACTGCTCTCCCCTGTAAACCCAGCAACAACAGTGGAGGATATGGATTAAATTATTCAGTAACAGAAGTATAAACAATTAACATTTATTAACAGCTTAAGTCCTGCAGTTGTGATCTGACCGTGTTCAGCCGCAGTTGTGTGTTTGACGTCTCCTCGGATCTCAGTGATGTTACTTTGCTGATCAGAGATCAGTGTGTCCTCGTGTTCAGACAGATGATCTTCTGTTTCATCCACATCCTCAGCTTCATCCACACTGTGATCAAACATCACGCAACATCACTACAACTGCATCTGTATTGGCTCATTCTCTCCATTTGACTTTAAATACGGACAAATGCACTTTCTTGTGCTTTATTACTTCTGACTTGCTTCATATTTAAAAGCTCTGGACTAGATTTGACTGGATTTTGTGTCATTTTATTCATGGTTTAGCCACTACATCTTTCCCAGACTTCCTTATACATGATTTTACAAAAAATAATTAATTAATAAATAAACGAGCATGTATAGAAAAAAATATTTGAATTGTTAAATAAATTTAAAAAAGGATGACTATAATATTCATAAATGCAACTAACAAATATAATTGATCATAAGATATAAACAGATATGAAAGTCAAGTGTAATGACTAGGGCCAGACGGAATCTGCGGATGATTTTTGCTATTTCTGGGGAGAATTTTGGTAAAAATCTGCGGATTTCTACAGATTTTGGGAGTATCATAACTAAAACCTTAATATGTGAAATAAAAAAATTATATATTTGTAACTTTTATTTAATATTGTTAGGTTTACAGACGTATTGTTTAAAGTTATTGTGTGTCTATATTGTTAAATGTCTGTCTTCCTTTCTCTTGTCTTGACTCCTCCCCTCCTGAGTTTCAAGCAGGTTGCTGATTACTCTCCACAGCTGTGTCCACTCACCATGGAGGAGTGAGAGGGGATAAAAACACAGGCCAAACACTTGACCGTTGAGAAAGGAGCTAGAGAGGAACCTTTCTCCAGAGCACTAGCTGGGTTTCAGTGAAGTCAAAGCTGTTGTGAACTGTTGGAAATTGAACTGTTGTGATTTAAAAATCTGACTTGTTGATGATTGGTACTTCTCTGTTGTGGTTAAGAGCAGTACCACAATTTAAACTTTGATTTCTTTCTTTTGCTTTTTCCCCCAGGAAGCAGTAAGGAGGTGGACGGCCATTTCTTTTTGTTGGACTTTTTCTCCTGTTTTGAGGTCAGTCAGGGAGTCAGTGTAGTTTTGTTGTTAATTTTCATCATTGTTTTCTTGTAGTTTATTTAGAGGCCTTACTCCCAGACAGAACCTTGTTTTGGTTGTTATTTTGGCTTTATTCCCCTCCTGAAGCAAGAGCTTCCTTGAAACCTACTTTGTGTGTGACTTTGAGTTTGTAAATAAATCTTTGGAACTTTACTCTTTGTTGTGTTGTGACTGGTCCCAGTTTAGTGCTCTTTAAAATTAAATTAATATTGTTGCGTTCACTGCGTTCCCCTAGACTTGTGTAGGACGTAACAATATTTAATTTGCAAATCCAATTCGATTAACTGTAAATAGTTAATTGTAAGTAAATAAACAGAATTAATGAGGGGCTAAAAATCTGCGGAAATCTGCCGAAGATCCGCGGAATTCTGCGCGCGCAGATTCCGTGTGGGCCTAGTAATGACTAAACAACATTTGTTATTATTTGTTATTATACCACATGTCTTTGGACTCCAGGAAACCGGATCACCCGAAGGAAACCCACACGAACACGGAAATAACATGCAAACTCCACAGAGGAATGCCAACTGACCCAGCCAAGGCTCGAACCAGCGACCTTCTTGCTGTGAGGCGAATGTGCTACCCTCTGCGCCACTGTGACGCCCAATATTATTGATATAACACTATAATTTATTATAATTGTATCAAATTAACAATTATATAATATATGAACACATAATTATAATATTAAATAAACTAAAACAAATTATTTATTGGCACAGTGGGAAGCACGATCGCCTCACAGCAAGAAGGGCGCTGGTTTGAACCTCGGCTGGGTCAGTTCGCATTTCTGTGTGGAGTTTGCATGTTCTCCCCGTGTTGGCGTGGGTTTCCTCCGGGTGCTCCGGTTTCCCCCACAAGTCCAAAGACATGTGGTACAGGTGAATTGGGTAGGCTAAATTGTCCGTAGTGTATGAGTGTGAATGAGTGTGTATGGATGTTTCCCAGAGATGGGTTGCAGCTGGAAGGGCATCTGTTGAGTAAAACATATTCTGGATATTGATTGAAGTTGGCGGTTCATTCCGCTGTGGCGACCCCTGATTAATAAAGGGACTAAGCCGAAAAGAAAATGAATGAATTTTAAAAATATCTTACTGCTAAATTAACGTAAACATAAATATTTTTATTGTTATTATTGTTAGAAGAAATAATAAACAAATCAAATGAACAATTATATATGAACACATAATTATAATATTAAATAAATTAATACAAATTATTTAAATATTTGAGTATGTTCACTTGATGGGAGGATGTGTGTTGTGCTGGAGTGTGATGGGCAGATGTGTGTGTTTGACTCACTCGTGGCTCTGGCTGTGCTGGAGTGCTATTGGCATCTCTGCTGACCTCTGGCCACCAATTTCCAGGTTGCTCTCTTGGCTCCGCCTCCAGCCAGTGATTGACGGCAGCACTGGAGCATCAGACTCCTCCCTCTGATGGAGTTCAGAGCGATGCTGCGGTGAACAATGAGTTTAGAATCAAGTCCCTGTGGTCTCATGGGGGCTGTTATTTCAATTATTTTTTATCATTTATATAATTTGCAATACTATTATAAAAATGAAAAACCCTGCCAGATTAGATATACTTGATTAAATAATATATTCTAAAATTATATATTTATATAAATAATTATTAATAGAGTATTACTGTATGTCAAGTATATATACTCTGGCAGTGTTCTGCTGTTTGCTTTGAAAGTATGTTGTGAGTCTACTCTACAGGAGTTATTATTATGGATTATAGATTTAATTTATCGCCAAATTTAGTGTTTTTTTATTGTTTTTTTTTAAAGGGGTGGTCCACAGTGTATTTTTAAGGCTTGGCTCTGTTTATAAGATGCAAAGCAATGTGTGCTCATGCTTCACTTGTAGAAAATCACATTATTTTTTCATATATCTTACTTAAATTATATACAGCTACTCTGCTAGCATGAAAATATCATGCTGTCATATTTCCTAGTTCCTCCGAAAGCGTCTGCATAAAAAGACACTGCATGCGCTGCTTACAGCGGTTTGACTGATAAATATGAATTTGTAGCTAAATTGTTAGTGGTGCCAAACAGCATTTCCCTTTGTTTACATCCTTGTTTACACCCTCGCTACAACATATCGTTAACGCTAGAAACTGTGCATGTAATTGATCAATTTTAACAAATAAAAACACTCACAGGTTGTGGCTCACGATCCACAGCTTCGTCGGTTGGAAGAGTTTTGAGCTGAATCCAGCACTGAACTGAAAGAGATTCTGAAAGCTGTCCTTTGTCAAATGCTAGAGCTATATATTTTTATATAATTCTCTGGAATTAAATTAAACTGTAAGCATGTCTCTCTTTGTGTCGTGTCCTTCGGAAGCCCAAATACAGAAACAGAACAAGCTCTGTGAAAATAGCAGCGTTTGGACGCCATTTGAGCTTTCTCTGCTTTAACATTACAGCGCCTCTAGCCACGCCCTCTCGCTGCGCTGGGTGTGTGCGCATAACCAGAAGCCCTTGTGATCTCACTAGCCCGGATGTATTTTTTTGTAGTCCCCAAAGTTTGTTCGCTGTAGGCTTTGCTAAGCTAACTCTGTAAGAGCCAATGTCTCCCTTTGCATTAAACTTTGGGCGTCTTAAATTCAGAGATGTTGTTTATGTTCACACAGCTACATTACACATCAACTAAAGTTTAAATTATGATATCGTAGTGGACCACCCCTTTAAAGCATGACGGTAAAACATGAACACGGTTATGAATGTATTAAAACATATACCTGTTTGTTGTAAAAATTCATAATAATGACAAAAAATACTTCAATTTGTGCATCTCCTGACTCGCGTGTGCAGTGTTGTTGCTAGATTGGATACGTTTGCGCCCGAAAGTTAACGAGAATTATTTATATTATTTATAAATTTTCGGATTTATTGTATTTTATTAACGTCTACCCCCACCCCAACCATAAACCCAACCATTACGGAAGCATAAAAAACCAACACAGGCTCATTCTGAAAACGTAGTCCTGTGGACGTTTCTGGAGACCACGAATTATGCAGCAGGAGGTACGTATGACTGCGTTTCATTTTTTAAGCGAACGCTACGGGGCGGTATGACGCTGGTCCTTTTGGTGCTTACCGGCTGACCGCTTATATCCGTGTGGAGGCCTTTCCCGCCGCAACCAGTTTGTCGCGTTAGCTCGTCGTGTACGTCGGCGGACTTGAGACGCAGAGAGGACATGACCATGACGACGACCGGGTTCGAGTCCGGGGAAGAGCGGTTCCAGAAATCAGGTAAGACAAAAACAGAATCCAAAAAATAAAATGAACGAGTGAACAACAGGGTGAGAATGTGGTAAAATCCGAAAACGTGGTAAAAATCAGATGAGGGCTTTTCTTTTTCTGGACGGCTTTTGTAAACCATTGGTTGGGTTTAGGGAAGTGTGTGGGTGGGCGGGTCAATCTGTAAAATTGGTTGGGTTTAGGGAAGGAGGGTAAGTCATTCGATTGGCCGGTCGCTCAGTCAATCATTCAGTCAGACAGACAGACGGACAGTCGACAGCGGCTTCTGGTGGGTTTACACGAGAACAGCGCGGGCGCGAACGGCACTCAGGTGAGACATTTGAGATACGAAAAAGCGCACACAGCGGCCTCTCGCGGATTCGCGAAAACAAAAGCTGCAAAAATACGTACCTCCCGGGACGTATTTCGCAGCCTCCAGAAACGTCCACAGGACTACGTTTTCAGAATGAGCTTGGGTTGGTAAAAACAGTAGTTGTACTGAGCATTATTTATGTTATCTATTAAATTACCCAATAAATTGTATTTTTTAACCCCTAACCCCACCCCAATCCTAAACCCAACCATCACAGCACTGTAAAATAATAATTATTGTTATAAAGTCATAAAAAAATGCCGCTATATTAATGTGCATATCACACTTCCGGCCAGCCGCATATCCGATCTAGACTTTACCCATGTGCAGCCATGCTGCCATTGTAGCTGGTGTTTTCTGTGAAATTTTCATATCCTTTAGTTTCTAGTGTGGTCCTGGAAAATCTCTGTTTCAAGGTCTATCTAGCATCTCCCTTTGCCCTACGCCTTCAAGCTAAAGAGAATTGGGACACCCATTCCCTTCAAGTGAACGCGCAAAACAAGCAGTAGGGGTAAGGCGTAGAATTGGCACTGGGCCTTACTGTAGAGTGTGTGTGATGAGTGTTTCCTCCCAGCAGGGCGGCGCTGTATCTGCGCTCCAGCAGCTCCAGTGCAGTCAGCACCGCAGGACTTGAGCCTCTGACCCTCATGACCACTAAACCATGTCCTTCTGTGTTCTTCCTGAGCAGGATCCGCCGCTCTGCCCAGCGCATCATCCACTCCAGCAGACGAGCCAGATCAGGAAATCTGCTTTCCAGAGAAGAGTCCAGCTCTGTCTGAACATCCACTCCAGCCGGAGGAACAGTCTTGATGTCTGAGAAATTCACTTTGGGCGTTAATGCAGCCTGCTGACGAAGACTAAACAGACCCTGATGTTTCCCAAGAGGACCAGTGGTGTTTGTGGCTGTGTGAGCGTCAGATTGCGGATGTTCAGGAGTGATCGGGACAGTCTGAAAGCAGTGTCCTGCCCGAAACAGAGGTAAATGTGTGTTTGTCCTGCGTCCGTCTCTTTGTCTGCGTCTGAGAGCGGTCAGCATGTCGAAATTCACCGAGTGCAGCTCTCGAGAGCGCAGAGGCTGGCAGAAACTGCTCAGTAAAGGAAACTCCTCCGCCTCCAGTCTGTCCTTCTCCAGAACGTAACTGAGAAATAAATCTAGGAAGAGCAGGAACTCCTCGTCCTCCAGCTCAAAGTCCCAGCTCCCCACTGTTGGTGCTCTAGATTTTGGTTCATTGGGTTCAATCGAGCATGATCTCCTTCCTTTTCTGTGCTGTGCCGATTTCTCAGGCGCATCGTGAAGCTTTGATGTGCTGCAAGTACAGAAAAGAGCTCAGTTTAATCACATTCAGGTTGTTAAATAGTTTCCGTACCACTCTATACTGTGCACAAGACATACATTATCTGTTGACTGAGATGTGCAATACACAAAACAGCACTTTGCATGATACTGTTTGTCTATTGTCTATTAAACTACCTACTATTACATGCTATTATTATTTATATTAGAAATAGTAGAAAAAAAAACTGTTGTGTTATTATTTTTAGCAACATATAGGACTCTATTTCAATGATCTAGACGCAAAGTCTAAAGCACATGGCACAAAAGCATTAATGGCGTGTCCGAATCCTCTTTTGCTATTTTAGGGATGGAAAAATACGCTCTGCGCCCCGGCGCATGGTCTAACAGGGCTGTGCTTATTCTCTTAATGAGTTCTGGGTGTGTTTTGAGCATAACGTGTAATAAACCAATCAGAGTCTCATCTCACATTCCCTTTAAGTATCAGTGGCCTCACACCATGGTGCATTTGCTATTTACATGGTGGACTTTGTAAGTGGAAAACTGAACGCTTCACTAGCGAGAAAACAGTTAAACAGAGCATCTGCAGCGCGAGGATAAAGAACGAGCCTCCTCCATTCAGCCTCTTTACTTTTACTCTTTACTCTTTTACTTTGGTGGAGTAAGGAAACGATGGAAACTCACTAAACTGAACACATCCATTAGCCCACATATATAATTTCCTTTGTTAAGCGCAAAGATTTGTGTCAAAACTATTTCTAAATTCAGTTCTAATCTCCAGCAAAGGAATAAATGAACAATAATAACGAAGTGTTGTCAAAAAACTGAGTTATAACCAAACACACGTCCTGTTCTTATTCCCCATATGGTGATGCAGACGTCTCCAAAACCCCACAGGTGGACAAATCTAAACTTGTTTTTATTAAATCAAATATAAATATGCAGATAATAAATAATACTGATCATAATAATAACATTATACAGATGCAGATTGTCATGAATAAACTGAAAAAGCCCCCCGGGGTGAAGAAGGCATGGAGGCAGTGATTTTTATACTTTTGTAGAAAATAATCATAATTTTAATCCTTTAATTGTTTTCATCTGTAAAGATATTTGTGTGTTGCTGTACATCTTGCGTGTATTCAGCAATGTGTAAGCGTTTGGACCTGCATAGGAGCGTGCTCTGCGCTGGACTTTAGAGCAGCTTTTAGTTGGTCAATGGTGCGGTCTATTTCAGTTCCTCAAAATAGCAACACGCCAACAATGCGCCTTCACACACCTCCTTTATAGACCAGCACACCCATGAGTCCACAAAGTGGCGCAAATAAATCTGCTATTTAAACAATGTGGCGCAAAACATGAAAATTAAGGTTGCATTGGTCTGAAAATAGCCACAAATCGCACCAAACAGGTCTTGTGCTTTATTGCGCCGGGTGTATGCTAGGGCCCATACAGTTTATTTTATACAGTAAATTATTATACAGTAATTATTTATTTTTCAGATGGCAACACAGTGGCTCAGTGGTTAGCACTGTCGCCCCACAGCAAGAAGGTTGCTGGTTCGAGTCCCGGCTGGGTCAGTTGGCATTTCTGTGTGGAGTTTGCATGTTCTCCCCGTGTTGGCGTGGGTTTCCTCCGGGTGCTCCGGTTTCCCCCACAGTCCAAACACATGCGCTATAGGCGAATTGATGAACTAAATTGGCTGCAGTGTATGAGTGTGCGTGAATGAGTGTGTATGGGTGTTTCCCAGTACTGGGTTGCAGTTAAAGGGGAATCCACTGTGTAAAACATATGCTGGATAAGTTGGCGGTTCATTTACGCTGTGGCAACCCCCGATGATTAAAGGGACTAAGCCGAAAAAAAATAAATGAATGAATTTCTTTTTCAAATATTTTCAGAGTGATGTTTAACAGAGAAAGAACATTTTTACAGTATTTTCTATACTATTTTCTACTGGAAAAGTCTTATTTTTAATTATAAAATATTAAATGAATATAATTACATTATGAATATAATTAAAAAATTAAATATTAAATTATAAAAATGACAAATGTTGCATCTTCCCAACAGGGAAAAACACCAACAGGCAAGAAACATGATCATGTGCTGTCATAGATTTGCAATCAAATAATGTGATTACAATGGAAGTCAATGGGGCAAAAACAGCCCCCAACATAACGAAAGGGGAGTCGATTTGCTCAGAGTGTATTGCTGATTTTATTTTTTTTTACAAATTTCAAAGCATTTTCCCAAAATATGTGTCAAAATAATATTTGTCACCAAAGATCATTCCATTTGCTGAAACACAGAGAAAGTTATGGCCAAATGAAGCCTCAAAGTCACCACAAAGTGGATGAAAACATCCACAACAGCACACACAGGGGTTATATATGATTTTTAAGCATTTTTAACTGAAACCACCTTAATACTCAGACTAGATCATACCCATGTCATCATACATCCTACAGTCCTCAAATACAAGTACACACAAACACATATATTCCAATTCCAAACACTTATTTCACAACGTTTCTTAAATGTGACTAAGTTGTCTGACCTGTGGGCAGTTTTGCTGTGCTGCTGTGGGGTCAGAGGCTCAGACAGCGTCTCGGCTGTGTCTCCTTCACTGTATACTAGAGGCCGTCCGCAGTCGGTCAGTGTGCTGTCACTCAGACTGGTCCCTAATGAGAGTCTGTGCAGTATTGAGATGCCAGAAGCTCCTCGGTCCTCCTCCTCTTCTCTCTCCCACAGGTACGGCTCCGCAGTGCACACACTTTTCTCCCGCCGCTGGAGCTCCCGCCTTCGCCGCCGCAGCTCATCCTGGACCACAATCATCGCGCTTTCACCGTCTTCATCTGTTAATAACATCAAACTTAATTAGTAGGGCTGCACATTATATGGTTTCAGCATCGCAATGTGATCGTTCACAAGATATGGATTGTTGAGTCTGGATTAATAGTTAAAGTACACGTGAGATCAAAAGCAACCATATTCATGTTCTCAGATTGGGTCTGTCTGAGGTAATGGGAGTGGCTAACATACTTAACCACGCCCCTCCAGCTGTCAGTTTTGACAACAAAGAGAAATGGTGAGCAGGAGGAGTCTGTTGAGTTGTAATAACTCTCAACAAACCCTCCCCCCCCCATCTTTCTGAATGAAACGCCTACTTTATGTCATCCAATCAGCTCGCAGTATATAAAAATCAAGCCACGCCCACTGTTAGCGCATTTAATATTTCATTTCTCTAGGAACTGCGTCACATTACAAAAACAAAAAACCGGTTGCAGCTTCCGGTTCATGCAGACTTTAAGGGTTTGAGGCTTGTGACTATATGAGGATTTTAAAAGCATTCAGGCCTAACAAATTGCACCGTTTGTAAATAATGATTCATTTATTGTTCTGTCTTTTGCTCTAAGCAGCAAATAATGATGACTGGAAATTTGGATTTAAACTAAACAGTTTACTGTAAAGTTTGTATAGTGAAAATAAAAGCAAACTCCTCATAGGATAAGCATCGTAGGATATTTAAAATGTCAAATTATTTTACATTATGACTATAAAAACAATAAATGAAACATTTACTAATCATTCCTATTGTCATACTTCAAGTTAAAGGAGACCTATTATGCAAAAATCACTTTAATAAGGGGTTTAAACACAGTTGTGTGGCGGCAGTCTGTGAATACATCCAGCCTCTAATGGTAAAAATGTATTCATTTTATTTTCTATAATCAGACTTGATAAAAACAGTCTGCAGAAACACTTTGATTGGCATTCTCACTTTGTACGTGTCCTCTAGTGATCATCTCTCCCTAATTAGCATAGGACGTTAGTCTTGTTTTTGAATCTGCCACTATGCTGACATCCAGGCGTCTATAGCTCCGCCCTCTTTTGAAAAAGAGCACAATCTCATTTGAATTTAAAGCGACAGTCACCAAAACGCCACAATTAGGATCAAAGGCTAAAAGGATCAGCTTGAGAGAGTTATAAACATTATTTGTGTGCTATTTTAAGCTGAAACTTCACATACACACACTAGGGACTTATTTTACATCTAATAGCAAAGCAGGTCCCTTTTAAGTCACATTTTATTGAATTATTCAAGACTATGCAGTACTATCTTGCATTTGATTATTCAATTACTGCATACCCGAATACAGTTAAGAAAAAAAGCCAATCACTGTTTAATTCATGTGTATCTTTTTCTTTACTGTATTTATCTATGTTCATAGATTGTTTATTATATTTTATGCAGATGCACTCCCCTACAGAATCAACACAATTGGTTGGGACAGAAAATGGACAGAAAGAAAAGTAAAAAGTGCCCTGACTTTCAGTGTCTGGAATAGATCTTTTAAAATTCTGTGATATTCTATGATAGATTGTGTGTGAGCATCTCTTGCCTGCTGTGCTGATTTCTGGCACCGTCGCAGGCCTCAGTCTCTGCAGCAGTGAAGTGTATTTCTCCCGCAGCGGCACACGTACAGACTCCAGCTCATCAGGAAACACTCTCGCCAGAGTTTCTGCTGTCTTCACATAATAATAATAATACACTTTAATTCTCAAAGCAATTCATATACATATAAAAGTTACAAAGGAAATATAATTGAATAAAATTGAATAAGGAAAGACTAAACAAATAAAAAGCAATTATAATAAAAAACGAAGAGCTACCCTAATCACATGAAAGCTACCCTAAAAATAGTTCTTTAGATGATTTAAAAACACATTGTAAATATCAGAGGGAAGAGAATTACATTGTTTTATGTTTCCATTCAAAGATGTAAATGAAATGAATTAAATTAGGATAGTGCTGTGTATTACCAGACGGCTGGGTGTGAGTTCAGAGAGCAGGCTGAGCACTAAATCCTGCAGGGTTTCCTCTGCGTTTAGGAAGCGGCAGAAGGGCAGGAGACGACAAGCCCAGCAGAGAGCCTCCACACACAGATCTGACACACTTACCTGAAGGACACAAACACACACTTAACTCTAGCATGCGCCGCTATGAGATTCAGACGGTATAATAACCTTGGATGAAAAATCACGATTTCAGTGTATCGTGATTACTGGTCTAAAATAGTGCTGCACGATATTGGAAAAATCTAACATTACGATATTTTGTTATTCTGCGATATACACTCACCGGCCACTTTATTAGGTACACCTGTCCAACTGCTCGTTAACGCAAATTTCTAATCAGCCAATCACATGGCACCAACTCAATGCATTAAGATATGTAGACATGGTCAAGACGATCTGCTGCAGTTCAAAGTGAGCATCAGAATGAGGAAAAAAGGTGATTTAAGTGACTTTGAATGTGGCATGGTTGTTGGTGCCAGACGGGCTGGTCTGAGTATTTCAGAAACTGCTGATCTACTGGGATTTTCACGCACAGCCAGCTCTAGGGTTTACAGAGAATGGTATGAAAAAGAGAAAATATCCAGTGAGCGGCAGTTCTGTGGGTGCAAATGCCTTGTTGATGCCAGAGGTCAGAGGAGAATGGCCAGACATGGGGGGTCAAAATTTGGCGTCAACACCATGGATAAATCCTGCCTTGTATCAGCGGTTCAGGCTGCTGGTGGTGGTGTAATGGTGTGGGGGATATTTTCTTGGCAGACTTTGGGCCCATTAGTACCAATTGAGCATCGTGTCAACGCCACAGCCTACCTGAGTATTGTTGCTGACCATGTCCATCTCTTTATGACCACAGTGCACCATCTTCTGATGGCTACTTCCAGCAGGATAACGCACCATGTCATAAAGCGTGAATCATCTCAGACTGGTTTCTTGAACATGACAATGAGTTCACTGTACTCAAATGGCCTCCACAGTCACCAGCTCTCAATCCAATAGAGCGCCTTTGGGATGTGGTGGAACAGGAGATTCACATCATGGATGTGCAGCCGACAAATCTGCAGCAACTGCGTGATGCTATCATGTCAATATGGAGCAAAATCTCTGAGGAATATTTCCAGTGCCTTGTTGAATCTATGCCATGAAGGATTAAGGCAGTTCTGAAGGCAAAAGAGAGTCCAAACTAGTACTAGTAAGGTGTACCTAATAAAGTGGCCAGGTATATTGCGATATGACTACAATTTCACCATATATGTAATGATATATCTCTAAAGATTTGATCATTTTATATTGATCGGGATGCTTCTGTAGAGAAGTGCATCTGCATTTAATCTTACAAACAGTCTCCAAACACATAAATACAATAAAGAAAGAAGATACAATTGAAATAATCATGTAATTTACCGGTTTTCAAGTCTAACCATATTCAGGTACAGTACTGGTCCATCATGCATTGTGAACACAGCAGCAAAAACCTTGCTAACATCTCTCAAACACACACACACGCATGCTCTCCTCACACACACCTGAGTGTTTTTCTCCTGTTTTCTCGCACTCTGGTATTTTCTACAGGAAACGCTGAGCTGGTCTCTGACGTGCAGCATCCAGCAGAGCGCACACAACTCACGAAAACACACTGAACAAACACACAAACCATAATGTTAATGCACAGGAAAGACACTAGCTCAATGTTCAGGCCACTCATGAATTCATCTTACTAAGGATTTGCACAGTCACACTATCCAGGTCTTTGCCGGGTCCTGATTGGAAGAATCCATCATGGGTGGAAAACCTTTTCAGTCCGTCAGGAATCAGCTCAGCTTTAGGCACGGATGCTCTTTTCTGGATCTAGCAAAAGAAGAAGCAACTAAATAAACAAATGCAACAAAGTATACACTCACCGGCCACTTTATTAGGTACACCTGTCCAACTGCTCGTTATTGCAAATTTCTAATCAGCCAATCACATGGCAGCAACTCAATGCACACAGGCATGTAGACATGGTCAAGACGATCTGCTGCAGTTCAAACCGAGCATCAGAATGGGGAAGAAAAGTGATTGAGGTGACTTTGAGCGTGGCATGGTTGTTGGTGCATGCATGAGAAGCAGCAGATGCAGATGCGTGAGACCCACCTTGTTGAGTGTGTGTCTGCAGTGTTTCAGGCTGCTGATGTACCACTGCGCTGCGGGACGAGAGCTGTGGGACGCCCTGAAGAGCAGCAGGAGCTTCTGGAGGAGAACAGAGACCTGAGAACGACACGCTCGTTCCTGAAGCAGAGCCGCGTCTACTATACAGTCCTGAGGAGACACACACACACACACAGCCAGGCATAAGGAACACATGACGGAGACATGGACTGGTGTTTGTGTGTATGTGTGTGTTTATGTGACATATCAGGACACAAATCTGTATTGACACAGATATGACTCAGGTATTACAAAAGGTGGTGAATTATGAGGACATTGCTGATGTCTTCATTTCTCCAAAAGCGTATAAATCACACAGAATGAGTTTATTTCAGAAAGTCAAACTGTACACTGTGAGGGTCGTGTTTGGGAAACCTATGGAACGCCCCCACAATTCACAAAAACAAACTTGTGTGTGTGTGTGTGATGGACCTGTGTGTTTGCTGAAGGCTGTGGACAGTACAGAGGAGGAGCAGGCAGGTAGAAGACAGCAGGAACCAGCGCAGGAAGTGATGTCGCTCTCTCTTTGGCCGCATCCAGCAGGCGTGTGAGAGGCTGAGAGAGAACGTCCAGCCCCGCCATGACAGACGCCTTCAGGATCTCCTGCACTGAAGCCTGCAGAGTGTCCAAATCCTCAACATCTGCAGCATCTGAAGAGCAAACACACACACACACAGATCAGATCAATGATTACTGTAGAATACTGATAAACATTAGTGTTTTTACATAACATTATAATAATATTGATATTGTGATTTGCATTAATGATATATTTAGCACATATTACATATGACACATGAGTCAGTTAGCATTTCGTGTGGACTTTGCATGTTCTCCCCGTGTTGGCGTGGGTTTCCTTCGGGTGCTCCGGTTTCCCCCACAAGTCCAAACACATGCGCTATAGGGGAATTAGGTAACCTAAATTGTCGGAAATGTATGTTTGTGAATGGGAGTGTATAGATGTTTCCCAGTGATGGGTTGCAGCTGGAAGGGCATCCGCTGTGTAAAACATATGCTGGAATAGTTGGCGGTTCATTCTGCTGTGGCGACCCCGGATTGATAAAGGGACTAAGCCGTAAAAAGAATGAATGAATGAATGAACTTTCTCTGAGGTAATTGTACTACATTATAAAAACTAAGATTAAACATTTCAAAATTGTAGGTTCATGATCTAATATGTAATAATCATTTTTATTTTAAATCTATTTATTTAACTTGTCATTTAAAAATGTTAGCCTTTTAACTGCATTAATAGAGATTTGTTTAACAGTATAGTTTTAGCTAAGAATTACCACACTGAAAAACAAATAAGTGCACTCAAAATCTTAGTTTTGCTGCTTATTTAAAATGAGCTGAATCAACACAATTCTTGAGTTTTCTTGAGATAACTTAATGTTCAATTAACTTAAATTTGTAAGAACTATTCATTAAACTTAATCGATTTGTGTTGGGGGCGATGCAGTGGCCCAGTAGGTAGTGCTGTCGCCTCACAGCAAGAAGGTCGCTGGTTCGAGCCTCGGCTGGGTCAGTTGGCGTTTCTGTGTGGAGTTTGCATGTTCTCCCTGCGTTCGCGTGGGTTTCCTCCGGGTGCTCCAGTTTCCCCCACAGTCCAAACACATGTGGTATAGATGAATTGGGTAAGCTAAATTGTCCGTAGTGTATGAGTGTGAGTGTGTGTGTGGATGTTTCCCAGAGATGGGTTGAGGCTGGAAGGGCATCCGCTGCGTAAAACATATGCTGGATAAGTTGGCGGTTCATTCCACTGTGGCGACCCCGGATTAATAAAGGGACTAAGCCGAAAAGAAAATGAATGAATGAATAAATTGTGTTGGGACAGCATGAAGAAATTGTGTGGAACCCAGCATTTTTTAACAGTGTGTATATATAAATATAAAAATATTTATTTAATTTCAATATTATGTTAAAGATTTCTACATAATATAAATAAATAAATGTGTAAAGTTGACCAGTGTGCGTCTCTCCTTCATGCTCCAGCGCTGGACTCAGCAGGACCTCCAGCTGCTCCTGGAAGATCTCAGCAGGCTTCAGCTCTGAAGGAAGATGCAGCTCCCTCCACTGCAGCCTGCAAGAACACAACAGGACAGCACAGAAATTAAAACCCACAACAATCCACCCAAAACTCCTAAAAATCTGTTCATTTATTCAGTTTTATTGTAAATAAACAGATAAAACGGTCAGTAATATGGTCTCAAAGAAAAGAAGAGGAAATTACAAACTAAAGAATAAATAGCTGACATTAGAAAAAAAGCTGCAAACAAATTAAACCGTTTGGCCTAGTAAAATGAATGGCCTAAATCATTCTTTCCTTCACTTTTTCTTCACTGTATGAGGGCCTATTATGCAAAAATCACCATCACCTAATATAAAGTTGCACCAAATCAAAATACAAAATAAAAATGGTGTGTATTAGGACTGTTGGGCCCCATGGCTGGAATACCATTAAATCACAAAACACACCCCTGGATAGTTGACAGGTACACACCTGCTGAAGTCCAGCCGGCCGCTGCAGTATCTGCTGTAGGCCAGGCCGAGGGAGGCCGCCATCTTCCAGTCTCCCAGACGCTGTGCCATCCACACGGCCTCAGGCATCAGGCCGCCCAGCAGGAGCAGCTCCAGAGCATAATCCACCGTCCAGACCTCCGACAGCTGATCTGAGCGCAGCGACAGCGACACACGGCTCTGGGACATCTCCACAACACGAGCAGCAGCTGCTGGCACACCAAAACCACAACACACAGTCACACGCTGACAAGCAGACATTGTTTTTAGGCATTTTAGTCACAGACGTTTAAGTGCATCGTTTTCCATCATGGGACACAGTATGTCAAGCTGTGTGCTCTGGTCACATACAGTACTACACATTAGATGAAACTAGTCACTTATCATACAGACAGATGCTTGCAATTGAGCTTATTCTTCATGTAAAAGCTGTTATGTTACTGGCTTGAGACTTCATCAGATCTCATTCACTTCCATTGATTTTTACTTGTAATAAAGAGCCCGTTATGCTGCTTGATTTTGCAAACTGATATTTGTTTTGACATTATTTACATTTTTATTGTATAGTCGTAAACAGAAAATTGTAAAGTTGTAGAGCAAGTAGCTTGACCGTTTTCTGCCGTTTGTTATTCCTAGTCATTCGTCCCATAGGCAACTGAATCTGAAGTTCTAAAACAATTGCAGAATTAATAATTACCTTAGAATTATAAGCGCCCAATAGTACTTCTCTGTTGTCATGACAACGCTGGTAAAATGACACCTCGTAACTCGCTCACAGTCAATAAAATGTGCTTATTTTATTGCCTTGTGTTTTTGGTAATACTTTACAGCCTCCCACAGGTTTGAAATATACTTGCGGTGGTAGCCGAATTGAAACACACCTTTTACCAACACAGCACATAAATGGTCAACTACATGAGACAAATAAAAAAATGTGATTTTTAACTATATTTTTATTTATTATGACACCTTTTCTTTACAATGGGTTAAAGTTATTTTAAAAAAGCCTGTTGAAATAAATGATATCCACTATTTCTCTTACGTTTATGCTATTTAGGAGCCATGTGCACCCACTGACTCTCTCTCTCTCTCTCTCTCTCTGTCCCTTTCTCTCTCTCTCTATAAAGTTGCTTTATTGGCTTGACATTTACAGAATTGCCAAAGTATTTTAGATATGTATAAAGTATTAATATATTAACATCATAAAATTTATAAAATATACAGCAAATGAAAAATAAACATCAGAAAAAATGAATAAAACATAAAAATTATAATAATTACTAGAATAAAAACTGTAGATTATTTAAATTTAGTCAAATTGGTTGATTAGCCATTTCTAACAAATATTTTGCAGCCATAATAGATGTCATTTTGTTTTCTCCGAGTATATAGTAAAGCTTGACTGAGCCGTTTATTAAATGATTGATCATTTAACGTTTCTCTCGCAGCTGTGCGTGTGCAAAATTAAAACTGTGCGGTGATGCAAAAACGCACACAACTTTAGAAAGCGAAAGTAAAACTCGAATCCTGGACATTTTAGGAGATTTCAGTTCAGAAACTAGTCAGATGCATTTTGATGGAAGAGTCGCATCTGTGTGAGTGACAGATCGACACAGAACCAGCAGTCGGAAACGTGCAGAGCGAGAGAAGATGTTCCACTGGTTAATCGATCGCGAATGTTTGGCTTTCTTCTGCGGATACAAAACAGTGTAAAAGGATGATAATAACAGTATTATTCATATGTCACCACCAAATATACTTGGGCGGCCGTTAATATACCTGGGCGGTCTATGTGAAGGAAGCACTGGACTTTATATAAGGTTGCATTATATATTTGCTAACATGAACAAATAATGAACAATACAAGTATTTCAGTATTTATTCATCTTGGTTAACATTACTTAATAGAAATGAAATTGTTAGTTCATGTTAACTCATGGTGCATTATCTAATGTTAACAAGCATGAATTTGTGCTTTAATAAGGCATTAGTAAATGTTGAACTGTGAAAAATAAATGCTGTGCAAGTATTGTTAATACTTATTTCAAGTTAGTTTATAAATATAACTAACATTAACTACTGCAACCTTATTTTAAATCAGTGTAATTTAAGTTATTGTCGTTATATTTAAAAAGTCTTACAATATAACTTT
The DNA here is from genome assembly GCA_903798195.1 of Danio kyathit. Taxonomy (NCBI): domain Eukaryota; kingdom Metazoa; phylum Chordata; class Actinopteri; order Cypriniformes; family Danionidae; genus Danio; species Danio kyathit. Next base: position 2,345,874 of record LR812528.1, read on the forward strand.
ATGTTTTTTTAATAAAATAATAAATAATGATTAGAAGCATTTTAGACCATGTGCCTCCACAATCACTCACGGTGTGGTAAATGCAGCGGCGGCATCACATCTACATTGTGTGGTGGGAGGATGAAGAGTGGCTGGTTGGTGAAATACGCGGCCATGAACCTGGCCAGAGACTGAACCACAGCGCAGGCCGCTTCACGACCCACCGGACCCACAGCATCCAACACCAGCTTATCTACAGGGAAAACAGGAGGAGAAACACTTACCCTGAAATAATCTAATGCTCAAATGTTCAAGATCGCTATGATTTTAACTCTGCACTCAGTAAAGTTGACCATAATATCCTCATAAATCGCTTAAATTCTACAGGTGTCCAGGGACAGGCTCTACAATGGTTTAAGTCATACTTAGCTGACCGTTACCAGTTTGTGAATATTAATGGATAACTTTCACAAGTCAGGCCAGTAAAGTACGGGGTGCCTCAAGGATCAGTTTTAGGCCCTTTGCTGTTTACAATATACATGCTTCCCCTGGGGGACATTATTATAAGACATGGGATCAGCTTTCACTGCTATGCAGACGATACTCAATTATACATTTCAACTAAACCTGATGAGATGTCTGAACTGTCTAAGCTAACCGAGTGTATCAAAGATGTTAAAGACTGGATGACCAACAATTTTCTTCTCTTAAACTCAGACAAAACAGAATTATTACTTATTGGGCCTAAATCCTGTACACAGCAGTTCTCACAACTCGACCTGCAATTAGAGGGATGCAAAGTTAGCGTTAGCTCTACTATAAAAGATCTGGGTGTCATATTAAACAGCAATTTAACTTTTGAAAACCATATCTCCCCTGTCACAAAAACCGCCTTTATTCATCTGAGAAATATTGCTAAGTTATGAAGTATGCTATCCATATCAGATGCAGAAAAGCTAGTTCATGCTTTCATGACTTCTAGGCTGGATTACTGTAATGCTCTGTTCGCCGGTTGCCCAGCATCCTCTATTAACAAACTTCAGCTAGTACAAAATGCAGCTGCCAGAGTTCTTACCAGGTCTAGAAAATATGATCATATCACCCCAATTTTATCCTCCTTACACTGGGCTGCCTGTTAAGTTTCGTATTGAATATAAAATATTGCTTCTTACCTATAAAGCTTTAAATAATCTAGCTCCTGTTTATCTAACTCTTCTTCTTCTATCTTCTGTCTCGCTACAACCCAACCCGCTCTTTAAGATCTCAAAACTCAGGGCTTTTAGTAGTACCTAGAATAGCAAAATCAAGTAAAGGAGGTCGAGCCTTCCCATTTATGGCTCCTAAACTCTGGAATAGCCTTCCTGATAATAGCCTTCCAGACACACTCTTGCAATTCAAAACTAGATTAAAGACCTATCTAATTATCATCTTATACCAAACTCTCATGTAAACGGAAGTAATAACCCTACCGGATGCTGTTTGCTGTTCCTCTGTTCCACCCTGTGGATGAAGCAGCAGAGCCAGACGGTCACACAGAGCCTGAGCGTCCCGCAGGCGATACTGAAACAGCTGGGCGTAGAGGAGAGCCAGACAGCAGCGCGTCTCCAGATAACATGCCATCGGGCCTGCTGCGAGACACAGGACACACAAACTGAGCCATGGGTGTCCTCTTTTACCATGATCAAGTCAAGGTTCCCACACTCTCATTCAAAATCTTTTTAAAGCACCATTCATTTTAAATGAAGCACCTTTGTTATTCACACCCCCAGCATATGTAGTGCCATGAAAGTCTGTGCTGTACTTAATATTTCACTTAGACTTAATATTTATGTTAAAAAATGGCTCCTGATGACCAGTGGTGTAAAGTAACTAATTACAAATACTCAAATTACTGTAATTGAGTAGTTTTTCTTAGGAATTGTAATTCACCGAGTAGTTTTAAAAATGTGTACTATTGCTTTTCCTTGAGTACATTTTTAGTGCAGTATCTGTACTTTTACTCCACTTCCTTCAACCTGCATCACTACTTTATTTTTCTTGTCCACATATAATGTTCTATATAGTAATATAGTAGTATAACCTGTACATACACTTGTCAATTTATATATTTGCATTCACTACTTCTTAAAATATATTCATTACCTGTTTTTTTTGTTTTTTTAGTCCTGTCTCTGTAATTCTGTTGCACTGTAGAAGCTCTGTCACGAAAACAAATTCCTCGTATGTGTGAACATACCTGGCAATAAAGCTCTTTCTGATTCTGATTCTGATGGGGATTATAAAAATCAGTCCTGAGATTCCAGTCCAATCAAATCGCACATAGAAGGTAAATCACATCATAATGAACTACCTCAAGACGTGTGCACTTTATAATTGCAGCAAACTGTTTGGAATCATTAAAAGTGTCCATGAAGATGTTCAAAATCTTCACGCGCATTGACCCAGAGACTGTTTAGATGCACGTCACTGATGAGAAGATGACGAATGTTTACTGCATGATGACCGAAATGGCCTTAAACACCCAGCAGGCACAAGATGTCAACATGACGTCTGATTGACGTTGAACCCTAACATCATGGGGACTTTGCATTTTGTTTGGAAATGAAAATCGGGTTGACGTCAGAACTCAACGTCAGGCCAATGTCAATGTCCAACCTTAAACCAACCAAATATCAGTGTCTAATGACGTTACAGCTTGACATTTTGTGAACGTTACTCCTATGACGTCTATCAGACGTTGGATTTTGATTGCCGTACCTGACGAATAAATGTCAGTATTTGACGTCATATATGACGTTGGTTTAAGACGTTGGCTCGACGCTGGATTTTGGTCACTTTCTAACAACCTAAAATCAACCAAATATCAACGTCATTTGACGTCATTATTGGACATCAAAATAACGTTGTCCTTAGCTGCTGGCTTGACAATTAATTTTGGTCACCTGACATTACAACCTAAACCTAACCTAATATTAACGTCTCATGATGTTGTGTGTCTTCAGGGCAATAACTAAATGCACTACAGAATGTTACGTTTACACACACAAGCACACATTACATGTAAATGCATCAGCTTTTGACCGCATGAACCTCACTACTCTTGAGTGCTTTTAAAAGGTCTTTTTACTCATATTTTGAGTAATATTTACAGCAGATACTTTTACTCTACTTGCACTACATTTTAGGCAAGTAATGGTACTTTTACTTGAGTATGATTTTTCAATACTCTTTCCACCACTGCTGATGACAAACAGGTCTTGCGAAGCCAAATGACCGCTCTGTGTAAGAAATTGAACATTGTTTATGATATTATTAGCTTTAATCCACAGATCGAACAGATATTGGTGCATGTGTGAATGTAGTCCGATTGTAGTCTGGTTGCTTTAATGACGAAGCTCAAAATCTTCTTTAATGGTCTACTGAAGAAAGAAATCTACGTACATATTAGATGACCAGTGGGTGAGTAATTACCAGCAAATGTTCACTTTTGGGTGAAATAACCCCTTTAATGTTCTATTGAAGAAGAAAGTGACCTATATCTTGAATGACCTGAGTGTGAGTACTAAATTAGCTGTAAATGTCATTTCTGGGTGATTATCTCTTTAAATGCAGTGACTGACCTCTCTCTCTCTCAGCCCACAGTTGTTTCCTCCACACCCGAACACTCTCTGAATATTTTCCTAAAATGAAGTGCTGTTCACCTGAGGACGGAGAGCAATGTTGTTATTATAACAATGACACAGTGATTGAAGTAGAGCTGCACAATATATCGATATCGCAATGTGATCATTCCCAATAGTCACATTGCAAGCATACGCAATGTTGAGTCTGGATTATAATTGATCATTAGCTTAGCATTAGTTTTTTGTGAGGCCTTTGGCTGTATTAGGATTTTAAAAGCATTCATGACATGGTAACTTTAATAATGATTAATAATGTACTTTATTTATTCAATGAAGACTATGCAGTATTATTTTACATATCATTATTGGATTACTGTATACCTGAATGCTGTTAATACACATTTGTATCTTTTCCTTTATTGTATTCATCCATGCTTTAATATATTTTATGCAAATGCACTGCCCTTCAGCGGTGTTTCCCAACCCTGTTCCTAAAGGCACACCAACAGTAAACTTTTTCAACCTCTTCCTAATCAAACACACCTGAATCAACTCATCAGAACATTAGAAGAGACTCCAAAACCTGAAATGAGTGGTTCAAATAAGGGACATCCAAAATATATACGGTCGGTGTGCCTCCAGGAACAAGGTTGGGAAACACTGACCTACAGATCTAAATCAATCAATCTAAAATGCTCAATTATTTCAAAATGGAGATGTTCAAGTCCTCTGGTGAAAATGGATTTTTATCACTATAACACAAACTACTTCAATGTTCGATTTTTCCACTATTGTGCAGCACTAGATGGATCTTGGAGCTCACCGGTGAAACTGCGCAGCGTGTGGCTCTCCTCCAGATGCTCTCCAGCTGACTGTAAAGCCTGCTGGATTTGAGGTATGATCAGCGACATCTTCTCCATCTCGCTTTTTACACCAGCTTGACTTCTGCTGTGACGTAACTCTTCCTGATAGCCCAAAGCCTGTCTGTAGACCTCCCGCCAAATGACCACCAGTCTGAAATTCACAACACAGGCCACGATGCTCTCATCTTTGTAATCCCTTTATTTTGTGTGATAATTCAACCAGAAATAAGCATCGTGTCAACATTAGCTCACTTTTTCCAATTCTACGTGCCTTACTTCTGTTGAAGACACAGGAAGATATTTTGAAGAATGTTGGAATAAACAACTATTGACTTTCATTGTATTTCCTACTATATGAATGATTGCTTTTTCATTCATTCATTCATTGTCTTGTTGGCTTAGTCCCTTTATTAATCCGGGGTCGCCACAGCGGAATGAACCGCCAACTTATCCAGCACGATTTTATGCAGCGGATGCCCTTCCAGCCGCAACCCATCTCTGGGAACATCCACACACTCATACACTACGGACAATTTAGCTTATCCAATTCACCTGTACCGCATGTCTTTGGACTGTGGGGGAAACCGGAGCACCCGGAGGAAACCCACGCGAACGCAGGGAGAACATGCAAACTCCACACAGAAACGCCAACTGACCCAGCCCAGCCGAGGTTCAAACCTGCGACCCAGCGACGTTCTTGCTGTGAGGCAACAGCACTACCTACTGCGCCACTGCGTTGCCCATGATTGCTTTTTTTCCCTCCAGAATTCTTCAGAATATCTTGTTTTGTGTTTAACAGAAGACACTCATAAAAGTTTAGAAACACTTGAGTGCGAGTAAATGGTGGAGAAAGTAAATGGTGGAACTGTCCCTTTAATTAACTAAAAAGCATTTATTGAAAAGTCTCCTGAAACATGCAGTATTCGTTAACCCTTGTGTACTGTTCAAATTGCAGAGCTCAACAACAAGGACTGCCCGATGGCCCGGGGCCAGCGTGAGAGACGTTTGGGACAGTAGACAGGATTGTTACTGGCCCAATCGGTCACTACATTTTAATTTTTAATTAATGCGACTATTTGTCAATTGCGTGCAAATACAGTCTTAGAACTGAGAAACAGTATGTGCTTTTAAGCCTTTAAATGCTACCTTCTGTGGGATGTCGTAAATACCATATTGTTTTTTGGTTCCTCCTATCTGATTGGATGTTGTGAGCACATTATTTTCTTCTGTAACTTGGTAACAACCAGTACAGCAAAGAGACAGCAACATAGAGGCAACATCAAATTATGAGGCTAAAAGAAAGCGTCTGTTTCTAACGTCTTGGAAGCAGATATTTGCGTGGGTAGCACAATAAAAAGAACTGTGTATTTTAAATAGTTTGCCGTCAGTTTGGCCAGTCAGCCACCTTATGTTAAATAAAATGCAATAAAATACCTGCACATTTTCCACACTGCTCTTTTTGTTTGCATAACACTTTTAATTTTGCTCATTATAGATTTATTAACATTTTAAAAATATTTAAATTCTAGATTCACAGTTGTTATTTTTGACACATTATTTGAAATAAGTAATAACTATTAATTTTTTTTTTTTTTTTTTTTGGTGGACCAGTGAAAATTTTAGCAGGGCAAGTAAAAATCTCAACCACTGGCCAGATTGGGCCAGTAGAAAAAATCCTTAGTGTTGAACCCTGAATTGACTAATCTTTCGTTATGTTGGTGGCTTTTTTTGCACTCACAGACTTCCATTATGACAACATTTTTTGATTGCAAAGCCATGACGTCATATAAACATGCATTCTTCAGGGCTCGAAATTGCGACCGTTTTGGTCGCATATGCGCCCGAAATGTTATCTATGCGACCTCAAAATATATTTGGGAGCATTTGTGCGAGTGCATAAAATTGTTGCGTGGGACCGGTTTTCACTGCAAAATGTTCACCGCAAGCGCGGATTTAGGACACATTCACGCAGAATGCACCTTTGCACTTGAAACGCAGGGCTCAGGAACAGTTTAAAACTGTTGCCATGTCAACTTGCTGCAGTAAACAAAGCCCGCAATGCTTGCCCCGCCTTCGCACTCATTTTATTGGCCCACTGCGCTAAAACTGATCGCGACTGGATTGGTTAAAATCAGCTGTCAATCACTCAGTCAACGCCTTCTGCCTTCAGATGACAGGAGAGCTACAACTGCGAAAATGTAAAGCGCTGAAGATGAGAATGACAGCAACCCGGTCAGATTTAGTTTTAGAAACCACCTAAAGCAACAAATAATGGCACATCTGATTACTGATCATGATGAATGTTAATCCACAATCTACATTTGTCGAAGAGTGGATAAAAGACTTCCATTGGCTTCAAGTCCACGATGAAAATAACTAAAGCATTCACTGTAATGTCTGTGGGACGGAATTTTTAGGTATCTGTTTGCCACACATTTCAAGCACGAGATAATTCTGTTTAATCTTTCATTTAATTGCCAGATGCTGTCAGCCGTGCAGCTATAAGTAAAAGTTATCACCACGTACACCATCGCAAAAGGGCTTGCACTGACTAAGATTAAACTGATATTGCAGCTCATGAAAAGACCGGTATTGCTAATAAAATGACGTATGCAAATAATAAGGTATATGTCAAAAGCATCTGTGCAATATCAGACATCACCTGTGAGAACACAGTTATCGTTAACAGATTCCTTCATGTCAAGCAGTGCGTGCAGGGCCGGTGAGTGGTCCGTCCGTGTATCTTTTGGTCACTCAATTATGTTATAAAAATGTATTTTCTTGTGATAACGGGATTTTGTTGAGACATATTTTCCTCACGCAAGCATATTTTTTTTTTTGTTTGTTAGTTTTGATTAGTGTTGATTTCAAATGCAATAAATCTGTTTAAATAAACCTTAGCAACGGTGCTCATAATTGGTGGGTGCGACTAAATTTTGACTGGTGAACCTACATTTTTAAAGTTAGGAGCACCAAAGCTACCAAGCAAAAAGGTTCATTTCGAGCCCTGATTCTTGATTGTTGCTGTTTTTTACTGTTGGGAAGAGGTCAAACATGTAATAAACAGTCTATATAACTCCATATAAAATATCAAAATTAAGCTTTTTATTTGATGATTAACAGCAAAAATTACAAATTGTGCCAGCAACGATCAAGAAACATGATTATATGCTGTTGTTACGCAGGTCTGTGTTTTATTTCATTCATTTATTTATTTGTTGCGGACATGCGCTTGAGTTTTAGGTGGAGTTTTCCACACGGCTTGTCCATGATTGGATGACGCCGGTGACGTCATGGGGATTTCCGGTATTTAAGGCTGCCGGCAATGGCGGCTCAGTCTCTCTCTCTCCCTCTCTCAGCGCTCGGTGGTGGCTTGCGCTCAGGCGGTCTGGCTGGTGGTGCTCCGCATGCCAGGATTCATCTACATGCCGCTCTCTTTAGTGTTTTGTTCTAGTTAAACTTTTGATTCTTTAGTTTTCTCAATGTGTTATCTAGTTTGTTTATTTTGATACTTTGTTTGTTTTTCGTAGCAGATTATTTTTCATAGGCACGGTTTGGTATTTATTTAGTTTAGCGAGGGAAAGCAGTGGCCCGGAAGACTCACCTGTTTTTATTCATTTTACGGGAGTGATAGGTAAGATCTGTCCATTTAAAACAGTTGTAGTCAGGGACCTGTTTTCTTAGCTACCCTATCTGTCTACATGATTTTTGTTAATATTTTGTTGTTTCTTTTGGAACATTTGATTTATTAAAAATAAAGATTATTGACGGGACGTCAATTAATTAATTCAAGCATCTGTGTCCATTATGTTTCGGCTCAAACCTTGAGGTTGTCATGCGAGCCAGTTTTGGGCTGTAACAGCTTTGCAATCAAAAAATGTCATAATTAAAGTCACTGGGGCAAAAACAGCCCCCAACATAATGAAGCGGTAGTCAATTTGCCAAGAGCGTTGTTGAGTTTTTGAACATCTTCAAGCATTTCATATGTGTCAAAATAAGATTTGACACCAAAAATTGAAAAAATTGTGGTCAAATTAAGACTCAAAATCACCCTACAGTGGATGAAACATCCCCAACAGCACACAAGGGTCAGCGTGTTGGAACAATTTTCAATTGTCAAAAGGACAAATTGAGCGGCTCCTTACATTTCTAAAAGTAGGTTCATTCTAGGCATGGGACGATAACCGTTTTCAAGGTATACCGCGGTTTGGAAAAGTCAAGGTTATCATACCGCCAACATTTTCTCTAATACCGTTCCTAAGGTATGTGTAAGATTTTTTTTATTTACATTTTTTTTAACAACAGCATCTCCAGCAGAAAAGATATCCAAAGATGCCATTTTAAATTGTAAATAAATCTGTGTTTTTGAAACTAATGAAGACGGCAGACGTCAATGATTCATTTTCATTATTTAGGCTGGCACGTTTACTGCTCCAAAATATTATAAATGTTTCTCAAAATAAAATATATTGTGTTCAAAGGGGAAAAAACTTTTCGTTTTTTACCCAGACATTTAAAAAGAATATATTTTAGAGCAGTAATCACAATACCGTGATACCGTGAAACCGTGATATTTTTATCCAAGGTTATCATACCGTCAGAATCTTATACCGGCCCATGCCTAGTTCATTCAAAACCTTATTTCACACACAACTGAATGTGAAGCTGCTTTGACACAATCTACATTGTAATAGCGCTAGAGAAATAAAGATGAATTGAAAGAGCCGTAAGCCACACATTCAAGACGAGCCTAGTGTCAGGATGTCACAGACTGGGAAAGAGTATGGCAGAACATTTTTACTTCATCTAAAAATCCCAATCACCAACTCATTCACTATAACTTTTGTCATAGAACCTACTGGACCCCACTCAAAAGACATCGTATCAATGCCTCTTTTAGTCCTTTCTGTGATAAATGTCCTGACCACTCCACAATGTCCTGGATCTTTTTTTCTATATGATGTGGGAATGTGGAAAAGTACAAAAGTTTTGGAATGAGGTGTGTGTTATCTTATCTAAAATTATTGAATATCCTGTACCAGTGAATCCTTCCATTCTATTACTGAGCGATGATTCTACGTTGAACCTCACCAAGCTACAAAAGGCAGTTTGGCTGGCTGGCTTAACTTCTGCAAAAAAACTACTAGCCCAACAATGGCTGCCTCCACATAATTTGGACACGTACAAGTGGTTGGAACAACTTCAGGACATTATAATGTTGGAATTATCCACAGCTCGAGTGAACTTGGTACAAATGAGTACATTAAAGATCTGCACTTCAGCTGCTGACAAAATCTCCTTGTTTATTGCAAAGCAATGATAAGGATCCAGAATGATTGCCTTACTTTGTATAATTGATATTGCATTTTGTTTTTCTGTTAACTTTTATTCACTGGATACCCCAGTTTCGAGAGACCGCAGGGGAGGGGGGTGGGGGTATTTGAATTGATATATTTCATTATACAGTTTTTTCAGCCTGTATGTTTTGTTAACAATAAAAAAAAAAAGAGGAGCCTAGTGTCTGGGATTTGATTACACCTGGAACACCAGCTAATATAAAAAAAAAGCACTCCAGAAATTCGATATGTACCTTTTAGACGGTGCTGTCTGTGGCGGCATCCCTGCATCAGTATCTTCCCGTAACACTGGAACTGAAAACATGTCAGATGAATACCTCAGCTGGTCATCCTCCCCATAATGCACTGCTCTTGGCGGGAGGCTGTAGGTCTGGTTCAGACTCCGAGATGCTTCCCGAAGGACCAACAGAGCCGCGCTGAAGCTCTGTGAGGAAACGGCTGCAGAAATCGGGAGGAACATCTCCACGAAACACTTGCAGAGCTCCACTGCGACGCTCCGACAGGAACGAGAGGCGTCCCACGGCAGGAACCCCAGCAGAGTCCTGAAGGTGTGGAGGGCGGGAGTTGCCCATGATCCTCTAGTCCTCCTGCTGGAGTCTGAGAGCTGGAGGAGCTTCATGAGTCGACTGATGCAGAGGATGGAGAAGCGGAGGAGTCGCTCTGGCTGCGGGACGCTCAGAGAAACACACAGAGCCCAGGCCGTGATGACGCTCCTATGGAGACGCTTCAGATCCGAGGGCTGTGTGTGTGTGAGAGTGTGCATTTGTGTGTGAGCGTGGAGAGTGTCGAACATACTCGCAAACTCCAGCCGGCCTTCATCCTCCATCAAGTGTGAGCGCACACACGGAGCTTCATCAGAGTCTTCCTCATCCTAAAGACAGCAGAGAATCACGTAGACATGTACAGTTCAAGTCAGAATTATTAGCCACCCTGTGTGCACATTTCAAAGCACATCACAGGACCTTTAATATGTACAGTATTATGGAAGGCTGACCTGAGCTCTCTCTGAGTCTCCAGTGTCCTGCAGGTACGGAGGTAAAGTGGACAGCAGCGTTTCTTTCTCTTTCAGAGCCACAAAACTCCCAGTGAGCATCAGAGAGGACATGGACTCCAGGCTGGACCTGACCTGAGGCTGAAACACACACACACACACACACACACGTTGCCAATCAAACCAGCAGTACTACATCAGCTATTAGGGCTGGGTGATATGACAAAACTAATCTCAGGTCATATCCAGATAACAATATATGTATCATGATGTAGTACCATTTCTGTAAAACAAACAGCGGGCTACTAATTCTGACTTCAGCTGTATATCACAGAATAATAATATTTTTCCAATAGCGTACAGTGCTAATTATGACGACCGTAAACACGTCTTGTGAAACGGGTCCATCAAGCAATAACACCTGAGCTGCGGCCAGACTCCTGCGCAGTTCCTCGAGGCCCTGTGCGGTGTCCATCAGTAATCCGCTGACCAGCGCAGCAGCACTCGGACGTCTGCTCATCCGCAGCACCGTCACCATGTAGCCGTCGGACACCAGGAGGAACGGCTGGAGATGGTGGCAGGTGACGGAGTAGCGCTGCCTCATGGGGTCCCGCAGAGATAGGCTGGAGCTGCACTGACCACCATCTTCTTCCTGCTGGGAGCCCGGAGGCCTGAGGAGCAGATGGAGGAAAACACTGTCAGAAACATGAGAGATCCACTGCCGGTGCATAGGATATAATTGCAATATTACTGTTACCGTGATAATATTATATGCAATATACAGTTGAAGTCGGAATTATTTTCCCTAATTTCTGTTTAACGGAGAGCAGATTTTTCTCAACACATTTCTAAACATAATAGTTTTAATAACTTATTTCTAATAACTCATTTATTTTATCTCTGTCATAATGACGGCACATAATATTAGACTAGATATTCTTTAAGACACTAGTATTCAGCTTAAAGTGACATTTAAAGGCTTAACTAGGTTAATTAGAGTAAAGTTAGGGTAATTAGGTAATTAAGTTATTGTATAACAGTGGTTTGTCCTGGAGACAATCCAAAACTAATATTGCTTAAGGGGGCTAATAATATTGACCTTAAAATGGGTTTAAAACAAATAAGACTTTCTCCAGAAGAAAAAATATTATAGGAAATACTGCGAAAAATTCCTGAATCTGTTCAACATCATTTGGGAAATATTTGAAAAAGTAAAAAAATTATAAAAAATAAATAAATAAATCACAGGAGGGTGAATCATTTTGACTTCAACTGTGTATATATAACAATATATAAGACAGATATTATAGTGTTATACCTTATAGTAAATATCCAAACAGGCTACAGACAATAAAACAAGTATACACATAAAAATATTAATAATAATGATTCCAAAACAATTGTAATTATGACAAAAAAAAGATTAATTACAAAATAACAAGACCGATCAAAATCTTGAAGACATGAGGCCCTATCATACACCCGGCGCACGCAATGCGGCGCAAAGCGCGACGCAAATGTTGTTTGCTAGTTTCAGCTTGACGCAAGTGTCGTTTCGACGTTTTTCACCACGTTGTTTAAATAGCAAATGCATTTGCGCCCATAGGCGTTCTGGTCTAAAAAAGCAGGTGTGTTAAGGCGCATTGCTGGCGCGTTGCTATTTAGACAAACTAAAATAAACTGTTCAATTGACCAGCTAGAAGGAGGTCTAAAGTCCAGCGCAGAGCGCGTTAGTTGTGCGCCTCGCTTAAACATTGCTTAATACACACAAGATGTTCAGCAATACACAAATATCTTTACAAATGAAAAAAAATTAAAGGATTAAAATATTACAAAAATTATCACTTTCTACAGGAATATAAAAACCACTGCCTTCATGCCTTCTTCATCTCGGGGGGCTTTTTCAGTTTATTCATGACAATCTGCATCTGTATAATGTTATTATTAGTAGCAGTATTATTTATTATCTGCAGATTTATATTTGTTTTATTAAAAACACGCTTAGATTTGCTCACCTGTCAGGTTTTAGACCATATGGGGCATAGCATGTGTGTTTGGATATAACTCAGTTGTTTGACCACACTTCATTATTATTGTTCATTTATTTGTTTGCTGGAAATTAGAGCTGAATTTAGAAATAGTTTTGAAACAAATCTTTGCGCTTTACAAACTAAATTGATTATGTAGGTTAATGGATGACGTACAACACATTTCCTTATCCACGGAAGAGAGTGAAAGTGAAAGTAAAGAATGAGGAGGCTTATTCTCGCGCTGCAGATGCTCTGTTTAACGGTTTTATCACTAGTGAAGCGCTCGGTAATTCCACTTACAAAGTCCACCATGTAAATAGCAAATGCACCATGGTGCGACACAACTGACTCTTAAAGGGAATGAGAGACGAGACTAAACACACCTATAACTCATTAAGAGAATAAGCTCAACCCTGTTAGACCATGCACCACGGCACAAAGCGGAATTTTCCGTCCTTAAAATAGCAAAAGTGGATTCTGACACGCCCTTAATGCTTTTTCACCCTGCGCTTTGGACTTTGCGCCTAGATCGTTAAAATAGGGCCCATGGTCTTTAAATAATACACCCAGAATGCTTCTCTTTTCAAAAGTCATTTGTCAAAACTTCTTCAATGCCTATACATTTCAGCTGTGCTATTTTGTGATTCTATTCTATGAAATGTCTAGTTAGGCAACACAGTGGTTCAGTAGCACTGTGGCCTCACAGCAAGAAGGTCGCTGGTTTGAGTCCCGGCTGGGTCAGTTGGCGTTTCTGTGTGGAGTTTGCATGTTCTCTCCGTGTTGGTGTGGGTGCTCCGGTTTCTCTATAGGGGAATTGATTAACTAAATTGACTGTAGTGTATGAGTGTGTGTGTGTGTGTGTGTGTGTGAATGAATGAGTGTGTATGGGTGTTTCCCAGCGCTGGGTTGCAGCTGGAAGGGTATCCGCTGCATGAAACATATGTCTCACACTATTGTTTTTCCTCTTTCTGAAAGTCTTGATAAGACCATCCTGGAGTTTTTCTGTTATTATTTCAGCAAATAGGGTTGTAGAATAATGATTTGTTGTGAGTTTACCAGCTATGACAACTTCTGCTGCTAAGAAACCCGCACAGTTAAAAGGGTCCATACTGTCAACAAGAGGAAGTAATAAACTGACCTGTAGGTAACCAGAGGGTGAAGAGGCAGGAAGTGAGAAGCACTGAACTCCAGGCTGCTTCCTGTGGTGGAGAGAGAGACGAGTCCAGCCAGACGAGCCAGCATGAGCAGGGAGCCTCGCTTCAGCACACAGGCCAGATAAAGAGCTTCTGACGTCCAGCTCACACAGCAAACCCAGTACGACCTGCAGGACAACTTTTCATTGAGTTTTCATGACACTTCCTCTGTCTGAGACCTTACACATTTCATTAAATCACTATTTGTGATGCTGAGCACTAAACGACTCTTGAGGGAGGATGAGAAAGCTAGAGACCCGTAACCACTAACTTCCATAGGGTTGGTTTTGCTTTTCTACTGTGGCAATAAATAGTTTCAAACATTCTTCAAAATATCTTCTCACAAAAGCTTGGAACCACCTCAGAGTAAATTTAGATTTTTGGGTAAACTATCTCTTTGACGTAATAATTATATATGTATTATGTATTAAAGATATATATATATATATATATATATTTTATTTATTTTTTTTTTTTTCAGTAAATAAAAAATATTTGGGGCAGCACGGTGGCACAGTGGGTAGCACAATCGCCTCACAACAAGAAGGTCGCTGCTTTGAGTCCCGGGTGGGTCAGTTGCCATTAGTGTGTGGAGTTTGCATGTTCTCCCCGTGTTGGCGTGGGTTTCCTCTGGGTTCTCCGGTTTCCCCCACAGCCCAAACACATGCGCTATAGGGGAATTGATTAACTAAATTGGCCATAGTGTATGAGTGCGTGTGTGAATTAGTGTGTGTGGGTGTTTCCCAGTACTGGGTTGCAGCTGGAGGGGCATCTGCTGTGTAAAATGTATGCTGGATAAGTTGGCGGTTCATTCCGCTGTGGCAACTCCTGATGAATAAAGAGACTAAGCCAAAAGAAAATGTATAATATAATATAATATAATATAATATAATATAATATAATATAATATAATATAATATAATATAATATAATATAATAATATAAAATAATATAATAATATAATATAATATAATATAATATAATATAATATAATATAATATAATATAATATAATATAATATAATATAATTTAGTATAATATAATATTATAATATAATAATATAATAAAATTTAATATTATATAATAATATAATATAATATAATTTAGTATAATATATTATAATATAATATAATATAATTTAGTATAATATAATATAATATAATATAATATAATATAATATAATATAATATAATATAATATAATATAATATAATATAATATAATTTAGTATAAAACACTCACATCTTTTTAGACATTTCTTTACACATTTCTAATGTACATTTATTCTACTATTTTTACCTACTAATCACGTCTTATTTCATTTATTTGCATACATAATATTTATTTATATTTAAATGCATATCTTATATTTATATTGTATGTACATTTTATTTAACCAAAATTTACCTAATATGTATATGTATCATTATTTCTTATGAACATCTTATTTAAACATTTTGACCAACTATTGTATTATATATTTAAACTAGTGTATTTTATAGACAAATATACACAGTATACATGTTTATAGTATATGTATGGATATATGTATAAATACACATATACTGTACATAAAACAAAAAAATATTCAAATGAAATATATTTATGTATAATTTGTATTACAAATAAATAAATAAATAGATATACAATACAAATAAATATTTCATGCAATATAGCATATATTTATATACACAAAAATATACACAAATATATTTTATAAATATGAACTTCATATATTTTATAAATGTGAAACTTTGGATGTGATTAATCGGGATTATTCATTTGACAGCACTCATTTAATTCAGTTTTTTATATAATTATTGCCTGCTATTTTATTTTATATTTAATGCACAATTAAATGTTACCACTATTACCTGTTATGCGTTTATACGTACTGTACAATCTAAAAGCCTGATGATGTGTCAAATAAAAGTCAAACAGCTTTGTCAAATCACCATCGTCACTGCAAAAATCTGGGAATATTTTTAACTTAGCAAGCTAATACATCCCTGCGCACACTTCCAGCCAATGAGAATCCACCTAGGTAAGACTACACACACTCACCTGACATATTTAGCCGGTATATTGAGCGTCTTCACGCCACATCCTCCTAGCAGACTGGACACGGTCACAAAGTTCAGCGTGCTGATGAACAACACCTGAGTTGCCTGATGAAAACACACACACACACACACACACACGCACGCAAAATGTTGTTTGTTTGAGTTATTTTTTTTTAGTAAAACAATTTTGAACGGGAAACATTTTAGAAGTTTGAAGTCTGATGTTTGGGTGTCACAGTGGTCACTGGTTCGAGTTGCCCCCACAAGAAGAAAAGTATGTGTGTGAATAAGAGTGTATGGATGTTTCCCAGTGATGAGTTGCAGCTGGAAGGGCATCCGCTACATGAAACATATGCTGGCAAAGTTGGCGGTTCATTCCGCTGTGGTGACCCCTGATTAATAAAGGGATGAATGAATGAATGAATGAAGTCTGATGTTTGAGAAAATATAAGGAGTGACTAACTTTATCAATCCTTTCATTGTTTTATTTAGCATGTTTACTAAATTGTTTCACACAGATAAAATTAGCCCTGTTCTGCCACTATGCTGACACACAGGCATTTGTAGCTCTGCCCTCTTTTAAAAAGAGCACAATCTCATTTGAATTTAAAGCGACAGTCACCAAAACGCCACTATTAGCATCAAAGCCTAAAGGCGGCAGTTTCAGAGAGATCGAAAACATGATTTGTTTGGTATTTTGAGCTGAATCTTCACACACACACTCTAGGAACATCAGAGACTCATTTTAAATCTTGTAAAATGGGCAAAATAGGTGTCAGCACTGATCTGAGACCTGCAGTTGTGAGTATCTAGTGCTGTGTGTGGTGTTAAATTCACCCTGGGGTCTTTCTGATTCAGCACTACTGCCAGCAGCTGACCGTCTGGAGAGAACGCTGGGACCAGAGCACCTCTGGACTTCACCGGTTTACACGGAGGCTGGAGCTGGTTCAGCGGGTAACACTTCGAGATCCAGTCCACTCGGAAACCTGCCGGACTGTCAAACAAAAAGCAGCATTACAGTGTTACAAACAAACAAGTCTTATTTGTTTTATTTCGGCTAGAATAAAAGCAGTTTTTAATTGTTTTAAACCCATTTTAAGGTCAATATTATTAGCCCCCTTAAGCAATATTAGTTTTAGATTGTCTCCAGAACAAACCACTGTTATATAATGACTTGCCTAAGTACCCTAATTAACCTAGTTAAGCCTTTAAATGTCACTTTAAACTGAATACTAGTGTCTTAAAGAATATCTAGTCAAATATTATGTGCAGTCATCACAACATGGCAAAGATTAAAGAAATCAGTGATTAGAAATGAGTTATTAAAACTATTGTGTTTAGAAATGTGTTGAAAATAAGGACCTGAGTTTGCTGTCCCATGTAGAGTCCCACTGGATCTTCAGGAAGGTGACGACGAGTTGCGCTTCAGCGGTGAAAATGAATGCAGTAAGACACACGTCACCAACAGCCTGAAAAACAGCACAGAGAAATCTAAACACCTTAAACCTACTGCACAAAGCCGGTTTGGTTTTTTACCCTGGTAAGTTCACGTCTAGTTGGAGCAAACTCTGAGTTTTCAGGTTGAAGAAGGCAGGTTGCTTCGGATCAGCTTTCATCACTAGGGTAACTTAAGTTATATGGCTAACCATCTCCGAAGCAGGTTTTATTCTGGTTTAGAGATCGCAGACCTAAACTGGACCAATCAGCTGTGAGTAAAGTGACATAGTGTATATCTAATGCAATAATATTTAAATAATATTTTACTACAAATTTAATCTTTTATAATTAAAGCATTTTTTTATTGTTTTTTTGTTACTAATAATTTGTTTGTATTAGTTCAATTATAATTATTTATATTATATAATCAAATACTTTCGAATTGATGATTAATATTACCAATGGCTAGGGCCAGACGCAATCTGCAGACATTTTTTGCTATTTCTTTGCAGAATGTTGTAAAAAATCTGCGGATTTACGCAGAATGATTTTGGGACTAAAAACGTAATATATGAAATAAAAAGTAATGTCTTTTTAACTTTTATTTAATGTTTGCAATGCAAATCCAATTAGATCCACTTATTGGATAAACAAAGCAAGTCTCTTATATAATATATCTATTGGCAGACAGAAACTATTACCTTACAAAGTGTACTATAAATAAATCATATGGATATTTTCATATTAGTCAATAACATTACTGAAATGAATCTAAAAACTGAATAAATATAAATTTACACACATTTACACAAGTAAATAAATAGACTCAATGATGGGCTGAAATTCTGGGAAAGTCTGCGGATTTCTGCGGGCGCAATTCCATGTGGGTCTACCAATGGCTTTACATATCATTGACTTTTTAATATTAACATATAAATTACCTTCAAAATATGAAGCTTTTCTATTCAAATATGTCAAATATATCAAAGTATTTTGATTTTGTGAACCTACATATGTTATTTAAGGGGGAAAAAATCACTTTTATAAGGGGTTTAAACAAAGTTCTGTGGCAACAATGTGTGAACGTAACCGGCTTCTTATGGTAAAAAGTAATTAACTTTATTTTTATACTCACAGAAATTGACATTCTCCCTTTGTAAACCCCGCCCATTACCTATTTTGCCCTTTTTTACAAGATGTAAATAAAGTGCCTGAATATCCCTAGAGTGTAAAAATACCACACAAGCTCAAAATACCACACATATAATGTCTTCTTACTCTCCTTTCTGACCCTTTTAGGCTTTGATACTAATTGTGGTGTTTTGGTGACTGTCTCTTTAAATTCAAATGAGATTGTGCTCTTTTCAAAAGAGGGCGGAGCTACAAATGCCTCTGTGTCAGCGTAGGAGCAGATTCAAAAACAAGACTAACTATGCTAATGAGGGAGAGATGGTCACTAGTGGGCGGGGCTTTTCCCTTCTGATGACACGTACAAACGGAGAATGTCAATCAAAGTGTTTCTGCAGACTGTTTTTATCAAGTCTGATTACAAAAAATACAAACAATACCATTAAAGGCTGGTTATTTCATACACTGTTGCCACACAAATGATTTTAACTCCTTATAAAAGTGATTTTTGCATAATAGGTCCCTTTAATCTGCAACACAGAGTTTGTTGAACTCATTTTGTGCAGTGTTTGTGCTGCTGTACCTGGCTCTTCACAAACACACAGTGAAGGGAAGCCTCTTTGTCTGCTGTGGAGGGCAGCTGAGTGTTTTCCTGGCAGGATATCTGACTCCAGCGGCCTGCGATAATTCCGTCCCGCGGCCCGCTCAGATCCTGAGGTGATGAACACTCCCAGAGGAACACCTGTCCCGTAAGAGCTGCCAGCACAACTCTCTGAGCAGACTCCGAAACCAGCAGAGAAAGATGAACCGGAGATGCTGAGGCTTCTGGAGACAAGCATAGGTCAGTGTGAGGGTGATCTGTGAAGCTAAAATAACTGCTAATAACTACATTGAGCTGAATAATGACGCTTCTGTAGAGCTGTTTTAGAGCTGAATGACATTTGTCTCATAAATGACAACTTCTCCAGATCTTGAACTGATTTTAATAAACAAACTGAGCTGAATTGAGTCTCATTCTGTGTTTGAACTGAAGTTGAACAGGTTTGAGTAAAAACTGAGCTAAAATGAAAATCGTTCAGTGTTTGAGCTGAACTTGAACTGATCTGAGTCAAAACTGAGTTGAAGTGAGATTTGTTCAGTGTTTGGACTGAACTTAGACTATTTTGAGTCAACAAACTGAGCTGAATTGAGTTTCATTAGGTGTTTAAACTGATCTTGAACTAATTTGAGTCAAAAACTGAGGTGAAATGAGATTCATTCTGTGTTTGAACCATAGACTGTAAAAGATATGGACGTAGTATCCGTGACGTCACCCATAGGTTTATGAAGAACCCAAAAGAAACTACTAGAAGGCGTGGCCGACCGTCGCCATTTTGTTCGCGCGTCATCGAACCAACCCCGGGCATACCATACAAGGGCAAAGAGGCGGAGCGTGAGCGGATCTACAGACGCATGCTGGCATTCTGCTTAGACGGGCTTTCAAACGCTTAATACTTCATCACCTGCGACTCGTTTGTGTTCTGACCACATGTGCTTGGTTGTACACTTTATCAATAAAGTGTTTAGACTTTTAAAAACACTGTTTCATAAGCAACGTCATAAGCGCAATGCTTAGTGGCTCAATGTATTACACATAGAGCCATTAAGCATTGTGCTTATGACGTTTTTCAACAGGAGGAAAGTGCGAATTACTTCCAAACACTTCAGATATAGTCTGTGTTAGTAAATCCAAGGCTAATTATGAAGTCCAGGCAGAACACTGTATGACAACGCTTCAGATGACTGTTCTAGAGCCTACAGCTAATAATCTGTCAGATTCTGGAGTGCCTTACAGCTCTAAAGAACATCATAAATGATCTTAAATAAAACAAATACATTCATAGAGATGGTATATAATTATATATTTCACTCACCTGGCAAATGGAGGCCACGTGAATGGCTTGTGAGCACAATTAAATGCACACAGCATGCTATATCATCTGATAATTGTAGGAAATAATTCCAAAAGGCAGCAGACTGTGTATAGTCACATATAACAACACAAAAATACGATGAATATGCCGAGATCAGCGGCTAATCAGCCGTAATCAGCTGAGGTGAAGTGACGGCGACCAGCGAGACCTAGCTGTCACTCAAGTGGCCACGCCCTTAATTATGCAAACTTAATATAACCTAATATAAAGGAAACGGATGAGTTATAAAAAAATTCACCCCCCTCACAGTTGTCACGAAGGGTAATATTAGCTATATGAACCAAAATCGTTCTTTGTACCAGGCTGTAAACACCTTTTTTTCTGCTGTAAAGTTGGCCATTCTAACAGTGGGCTCAATGGAAATGTGCTCTATTATGGAGCCAGGACTAGCGGAATTTCCGTATTGGCTTCCCGAGGGAGAGCGGGAGGTTGCCGCTTGGTTTGAACTGAACTTAAACTCCACTCTCCAGCAGTGCCTTGCATACAATATCTGGTTTGTCAGGGGGGGCATGCAGGAAATGTTCCTGAATAAAAGTGAAAGTGCCAAACTGCAGTTAAAGTTGACAAATTAATAATTTGGAAAATAATTCGATTACTGGTGTCCATGTAAACACAGTCCCTGTCTTTCTCCTCTGCGTCTGTGTGTTTGTTTTGCCGCTGTAAAATCAGCGCGAGCCCCAATGGAACCTCCCATGTTTATGCAAAACCTTCCCTCTTTCCCTCCCCCGACACTCCCACCTAAACAGAGCTGGACACACCCGCTTTCCTGAGTTTTTCCAAACTAGAGGTGTGAAAACACCCTGCTGAGACATGGGGGGGTTTCTGGCCCTTTAAAGGATGTTAATAATAAGCACTGGAAGCACTGGTTCATTAGATGTTTGAACTGAATCAAAGTCAGTATTATATTGTACAGAACATCATATAATTGTAAACAAAATCAAAGACAGACCTTTGATGTCAGAAAGCAGCTGATGAACTTCAGGAACAGCAGAGGCCGTCTTCAGTAAATCCTTGTCTTTATTCCACAGGAAGAGTTCACCGGAGACCAACAGACCCACCAGCCAAATACCTGCACACAAGACCATAAACACAGACACACATACACAGCCATGAAGAACAATACACACAACACAAAGATACTTCCAGTAAAAGCACAAATGGACGGTCTTTCCTGGAATGAATGCTTACTAAACAGTGAGTGAGCATGTGACACAGCCCTGTTATTTAGCGCTATTTTAATTGAGAATGTCTGTTTGCATATATAGCATTAAGCCCAAGACAGGCTGACCCTGGCCAGTACCTCGGAGGGAGACCACATGGGAACACAAGGGGTGCTTCTCAATATCCTTCCTCGTTTCCTCGCTTCTCCGTCCTATGACCCAAAAACCAATCAAGCTCAGCCATTCGTTCATTTATTTTCCTTCAGCCTAGTCACTTATTTATCAGGGGTCACCACAGCGGAATGAACCACCAACTATTCCAGCATATGTTTTACGCTGCGGATGCCCTTCCAGCCGCAACCCAGTACTGGGAAACACAGATACATTCTCAACATTCACACAAGGGGAGAGCATGCAAACTCCACACAGAAATGCCAACTGGCCCAGCTGAGACTCGAACCAGTGACCTTCTTGCTGTCAAGCGACAGGCATAACCACTGAGCCACCGTGCCAACTTAATTTCAGCACAACTAGCAGTTAATAACACATCAAATAACACTAACAAGTCAAGAAAACGAGGATATATAATTTTACTTAATTTAATTCCTCTGTCCTCGCATCTTTTCCCTGAAGGGGTGGAGATTATACGCAAGGAAACGACGATGTATGAATAAAGAATTGAGAAGCACCCTAGTTTGCTGTTTTAAGTGATTTTAGTGAGGCCAGCAAGGGGGCGATTACAATGTGGTCTATGAGGGTCTTAATCCCCCAGCATACTGATGGGGACGCTATCCGCTAGTAATGGGCGATATAAACGATATGCGATATAAACGATACAAAATTGGCCTACGATAGAGATTCTAATTCTATTGCACTATCGCGATAAAGCATGTTTGATGACGCAATCTACCCGCGAAATTAAGAGCAACGAGCTGCAGCCGGCTGCAATGCATCATCTTGAATAAACATGGACAGGGCTCGACAGTGCGACCATTTCGCTCGCATTTGCGACAAAAAAATAGACGTGTGCGAACTGGAAAATTTATTTAGTCGCACATGTGCAATTTTTCTTTTTTAATAAGCTCGATTGATAACTTAATTCACTCGGCCACGGTAAAACAACATGCTCTTCAGACTAACTTATGGTGTATTACGTTGGAAATCTATTGTGACTGTAGCACACGCTGACGCTCTCAACAACAGCACTAAGCAACGCATGGCACCGAATGGCGACGTGTCGCACAACTTGCGAGCCTCATGCATGGCATATCGTGGCTTGTCACACAGATTCTCACACAGCGCTTCCCACACAGATTTTACCTGGGCGGCTGATATATTATTGGGGCGGCCCGGTTCTGTGTTCGCGAGAAACTGAGAACACTGTGCCACAGACTCACATGCTCTGCATGCAGACCCACAGAGACGCGCTGGATACAGAACTGTTGTCCTGCCTTTAAAGCAGCTTTGAGAAGAGCGCGAAGACTAAATAGACTGATCCAGCTCATTATTTGGGGTGACAATACATTCTCTTTTCCCTGGACATGTCCGAGAATCTGCTTTCGCTTTCGATATTAATTGTATTCATTTTTGCATTACTTTATAAGCAAACTTTGTCTGGTGCATCTCAATCTCTCAGCAGCACCAACACTACAGCAGACAGACAGAGAGAGAGGGAGAAAGAGAGAAAGAGCAGATCAAGACACCAGTTTTAATTTCATTAGGAGAACAAAATGTTTAAAATCAAATGTGTTACCTTAGGCTGCAGGTTAGAAATATGTTTTTATTTAAAGTATCTGCAATACACAATTTTATTTGACTAATTTAATACTGGAAGTAATTTCAGTACAGTGTAAGTTCCTTAACTAAAAAGACACCAGTTTATTTGTTCTCTGCAACTTGGCATTTAGGATCCAAGGACTGAAAAGAAAAGTCTTTCTTTCTAAAAGGCACTACATTTAGTTTATTTATCTGCAACATTGTGTTGTTTAATTACAGTTTTCCTTTTGCACAATAAATGTTCTCAAAATGACATGCAATGTTTCTTTATTTCTTAAAAAAAAATAGCAGTTTGGCTTTCCTAAGGGTCTATGTAACCTGTTCTGAAATGGTTCTATTATAATTTATATATCGCAATATATATCGTTATCGCAAGAGGCTGCAATGTATATCGCAATATGGATTTTAGGCCATATCGCCCATCCCTACTATCCGCTATACTAACAGAGATGTTAAATCACCTGACTCTCTGTGGCCATTAAAAATCTCATGGCACTTCTTCGCAGGTGAGTGGGCTTGACAAACCACCTGTAGAAAACACACTCTTGCATCTCTCTGACACTTTAACAGACATGTGCATCAGTTTTGCACAAACACTTTCTTACAATCACTTTATATTTCTATAAAAACATGCATTTAGTGTCCAAAAACATGCATTTAGGCCCACTCACCTCTGTACCTCACAGGTGAGTCGGCCTGACAAACCACCTGTAGAAAGCACATACTTTTCATCTCTCTGATATTTTAACTGAAAACTGCATTTGCACTAGACACTTTCTTACAATCAGCAAAAACAAATACATTGTGCATACAGGTGAGTGGGCTTGACAAACCACCTTAGAAACACACTTCTCTCTCTAAAAAAACACTCCCTCCTCCAAACTCTAGCACTTAATTCTCTGAGCACTATCAATTTGCTTTGTATAATTAGCACTCCTTGTTAAATTGCTGAATGCCTCCTTGATTATAATAATTTATACACAATAAATGCACATTACAACACACAGGCACAGAATCTGTTGATCTACCATTCTGAGATGCTGACATGGTCACCGCTCTCTGCAGCAGCGGCTGGAGTTTGGGGGTCTTCTTTTTGGTCCGTCCCGATGACAAATGGATTTCACTGATTCGGTTGTCATCTAAGAGAAAAACACCTTCCTTTTCCTGGAAAAACAAAATCAGTGCTGAGGTGTAACTTACTGAATGTGAACCGTAGATTTATTTGGTTAGATATTTCTTTTATTTTTATATCAAAATACATTAAAACAGTAATAATATTAACATTTAAAGCAACTTTTTTTCTATTTAAATGCATTTCAGAAATGTATTTTAGTGCTGTGATTTAAAGCTGGATTTTCAGCATTACTCCAGTCTTCAGTGTAACATTATCCTTCAGAAGTCACTCTAGGATTAGATGATATAGATAGATTTATTGTTATTCAAATTAGTTTTTTATTTTATTTGTCATTTGTTATCAATATTTATAATGTAATAAAATATTAATATTTCAAATTAATGCTGTTCTTTTGATCTCTATTAATAAAAGAAATTAAAAATTTAATAAAATGTATGAAGCGATACACTGTTTTATACATTCAAACTCTAAACTGTTATTCATTCATTCATTCTCCTTCGGCTTAGTCCTTTTTTTTATCAGGGATCGCCACAGCAGAATGAACCATCAACTATTCCAGCATATGTTTTTACACAGCGGATGCCTTTCCAGCTGCAACCCAGTACTGGGAAACACCCTTACACACATTCACACACACAATACACTACGGCCAATTTAGTTAATCAATTCCCCTTTAGCGCATGTGTTTGGACTTGTGGGGGAAACTGGAGCACCCGGAGGAAACCCACACCAACACGGGGAGAACATGCAAACTCCACACAGAAATGCCAGCTGACCCAGCTGGGACTTAAACCAGTCACCTTTGTGCTGTCAGGTGACTGTGCTAACCACTGACTAATCTGTTATTTTAAAATCTAAAATATATCAGAACAATGTATCTGTTTTACTGAGATTTCTTTTAAAGGCATGTTAATGAATCTTGAATTGTTCTGTATGGGGTGTCTGTATTAAAAATGCTCTTACCCTGCCCAGCCAGCAGAATCTGGGCCACGGTTTCCTGCGCTTGATGCTGGACGACAGCAAAACCTCCAGCTTCACTTCCATTCTTGGCACTTCTGGTGAGTTTGGGAGGACGTCCAGACGCTCTCTGTCCTGCACAATTCAGCTTTTTGTGTGGTTCAAAAAGATAACAAGAGGAAACAAAATCAATCAGAGAAACTTACTCTTATTTTCAGTCCATATAAAATAGTAAACAAGACATTAAAGCAGCTTAGGTAATAATATAATACAGCATTTGAATACAATTCCTTTGTTTACATAAAGCTGAAGTCAAAATTATCAATTTTCTCCTCCTGTGAAATTATAGTTGTTGTTGTTTTGTTAATAATATTTCCAAGGACAAATTACATTTGGACATTACGCTAGAGAATCATTCAAACACTAGCTCTAAAGTGACGTTGGTGAGTAACAGTTTCTGCTGTTCTGACGTCAGCTGCAGATATATATAGATAGATAGATAGATAGATAGATAGATAGATAGATAGATAGATAGATAGATAGATAGATAGATAGATAGATAGATAGATAGATAGATAGATAGATAGATAGATGGATAGATGGATAGATGGATGGATGGATGGATGGATGGATGGACAGACAGATAGATAGATAGATGATAGATAGACGGACGGACAGACAGACAGACAGACAGACAGACAGACAGACAGACAGACAGACAGACAGATAGACAGATAGATAGATAGATAGATAGATAGATAGATAGATAGATAGATAGATAGATAGATAGATAGATAGATATGATACAAGTAAAGTTGGTTTTATATTCACACAATCGGACTTTCTCCTTGAAAATAATAATATAGGAAAAGTATTGCTTGTTAAGTCTAAATAATGAAATCAAATTAGCAGCCAATGACTATCAAATTACATAATAGTTTAGAGTCAATTAAATGGTGCTAATGTTGTTTTGAAGTCATTCCTGGGTGTGATTTCAGACCGAATACAGACAGACAGATAGATAGATAGATAGATAGATAGATAGATAGATAGATAGATAGATAGATAGATAGATAGATAGATAGATAGATAGATAGACAGACAGACAGATAGATGATAGATAGACGGACGGACGGACGGACGGATAGATAGATAGATATAATACACGTAAAGTTGGTTTTATATTCACACATTCGGACTTTCTCCTTGATAATATAATTTAGGAAAAGTATTGCTTGTTAAGTCTAAATAATGAAATCAAATTACCAGCCAATGATTATCAAAGTACATAATAGTTTACAGTTAATTAAATAGTGCTAATGTTGTTTTGAAGTCATTCCTGGATATGATTTCAGACCGAATATTCAAAGTACCATGGTAAACAATATAGGGAGTGTGTCACTGAATGAATGTGTGAATATAAAACCAAATTTACCTCTAGATAGATAGATAGATAGATAGATAGATAGATAGATAGATAGATAGATAGATAGATAGATAGATAGATAGATAGATAGATAGATAGATAGATGTTTAAAACACATAGGTACATAGACAAAAACAGCTGTGAAAAAACAGAATAATATTATATTAAAAATAGAATTCTACTTTTACTGACACAGATTTGTTTAGCAGCATCAGTTCTGTTCATACTTCCTAAAAATGTATTAACTCTAAAAATTTACAATTGTACTAATTTAAATTAAAGTTTATACTAAATAAAAACAACGAGAAAAAACTGACTTTCATTTCCAGTCCATATAACATATTAAACAAGATGTTAAAGCAGCTTAATATTCAATATAATGCAGCATTTGAATAAAAGTTTGTGGTTGTTTGCTTGGTTTACAGCTAAACTGTCAGCACGACCACAAATATACAAACATATTTGATTCCTAGTATAACTAAATAAGACATACTGACTTGATCAATAATATTTTGCATTAAATGAACTGCATAATCAAATAAATAAATAAACAGTATGTCTATATCTGTTGTTGTTATTATTAGTAACATCAGTATCGTTAATAGCTTCAAAAGCAGCGCTCAGTAAATTAAATCTTAATAAATCGTTCAATTAATGATATTTAATCCCGAATAATTGATAAGTATAAACACAAATATGATGATAATTCCGTTATAAATGGATGAGAGAAGCGGTTGTAAACACTGAGCTGACGTTTGACAGATGTTTGTGAGCTTCATTACTGTTCACTGTTAGCAACACCGTTAGCTCAAGTACGACAACACAACCTCACACACGCGCACTGGAGCTCTGTAAACACTCATAAGATATATAATAAAGAGTCGTTATATTTTACCATCACGCCATGGTTTTAATAAACACATCCCGCGTCTGTAATCCGCTGTGTTTCGAATCTCCCTCCACTTCCGGTTTTCCAAGCATCGAGCAGAATTCCCATGATTCCCACTGCGTTTCCATAGAAGCAGACGCGTTCGGTGGGCTTATCGAGCGTGAACGTTAGTCTATCAAAATAAAGTTAAATATATTTGTTCTCTTTGATTGCAAACTTACATTTTCACTTTATATTTTTTCAGTATTCGCAAACTTCAAGCCTTTACATCAATTAAAAAAAAAGTTTTAAGCAAATAGACAAAAATCTGTTAAAAATACATAATAAAAGTCTTATACTTTAATATATTTTTTACTTATCGCCTCACATATTTCTTCAACTGCATTCACTTCATAATTGAGGATTTGGGATTTTAATCGTTCAAATTTGTTTGTTTACATTCTTTATGAGAATATAAAGCAGATAAACATCTTGTTCTACTCATATTTATTTACTGTGGTATATGCACACGGACTTTTAATTTCAGTCAGCCAGCCTCATGGCTTTCGGTTAATAGGGTATAAGCAGAGCTAGTGTTTTTTCCCATACTGATAAACATCCGGTGAACGGTTAATGTGACTTTTTCCATTTTATACGGTTCCTTTTACAGCATCCATGTTGTAATGTAATTAAAATACAATCAGTTAAATAGACTTTGGCATTCATTTAGCTGCTCAAGCGTAAAACGAGATGAAAAGCCGTTTACACGCACGTGCCCGTCAGGATTAGCAGGCTATTGCAGAAGCTCCATTGAATATACTGAGGTAAAATCAATGTTCATATTTTAAAGACATGGCGGGGGAAAATGTAATTTAATGCAGTGCTTCGTGTACAATCTGAGACGCACTTTATATTGGATATCACTCAGCCAGTGGAGATTGCTGATTTTTAAAGAAAACAGACTTTAAACGTGCCGATTTTGTAATGGCATACAGTTCACCGGAAGTGCTTGACCCAGGTTACTGACAAATTAAAAGTCCTTCAGCATACATCCCATACAATAGAGGTAAAGTTGGTTTTATATTTGGATATTCAGACATTCTGCTTAATAATATAATTTCAGAAAAGTATTCATTGCAAATTCTAAATAGGGAAATCATATTAGCAGCCAATGACTATCTAAGTACAACATTGTTCACAGTCAATTTGATACTGCTAATGTTGTTTTGAAGTCATACTCACATGCTAATTCTGATCAAATATTCAAAGTAACATGGTAAACAATATAGAGACTTCTAAATGAACGAATGTGTGAATATAAAACCAACTTTACCTCTATTCCCATACAAAATCACAGCGTTTAAGATCTGAGAAGCACTGCATTAAATTATATTTATCCATGCTGTGTCTTTAAAATATGGAAATTATTTTACCTCAGTATTTTTAATAGAATTTCTGCGCTGGCCTGCGGTTAATGACGGCGCTTGCTTGAGTCTTTCGTCTCTTTTTACGCTTTCACAATCAAATGGATGCTTAAGTTTATTACACTGATTATAATTGGATTACATTACAACATCGATACTGTAAAAGGAACCTTATGAAGCTGAAAATAGTCACATAAAGCTCTCACCGGAAGTTCATCATTGGCTGAAAAACACTAGCAGTGCATATAGCCCGTTTTATTCTGATTTAAAGCTTTAAAATGAGTAAAATATGGAAATCGCTATCAGGATCCGGTATCATATTTTGGTTGAGAAACTTATTAATGCACAGTAAATAACCATGTTGTATTTGATTAACACATCGATAATAAATACAGGCGGCACTGTGGCCTCACAGCAAGAAGGTCGCTGGTTCGAGCCCCGGCTGGTTCAGTTGGCATTTCTGTGTGAAGTTTGCATGTTCTCCCAGTGTTGGTGTGGGTTTCCTCTGGGTGCTCCAGTTTCTTCCACAGTCCAAACACATGCGCTATTGGGGAATTAAATAAACTAAATTGGCCGTAGAGTGTGTGTGTGTTTGTGTGTGAATGAGTATGTATGGGTGTTTACCAGCAATGGGTTGAGGCATCCGCTGTGAAAAACATATGCCGGATAAGTTGGCGGTTCATTCCGCTGTGGTGACCCCTGATTAATAGCCTAAAGCAGGGGTGCTTAATCCTGTTCCTGGAGATCGACCTTCCTGCAGATTTCTGTTGCAACCCATATCAAACACACTTGCCTGTAATTATCAAGTGCTGTTCAGGTCCTAATTAATTGGTTCAGGTGTGTTTGATCAGGGTGGGAGCTGAACTATGCTGGAAGGTAGATCTCCAGGAACAGGATTGAGCACCCCTGGCCTAAAGGGACTAAGCCGAAGGAAAATGAATGAATGAATGAATGAATGGAACTATAATCTCATTCTGGTGAAATAATCAATGATTTTCGCTGCAGTATATAACTGCAAATACATATGACAATCTGCTGACAATTCCCTTCGAAATAACCAACGAGACCACCTGTAGGAGATGATTCAGAGTATATTTTTTGTTTGTTTTAGTACAGCTAAATAAAAATATATAATGATTAGATTTTATTGCCTCTAGTGTCCTCAGCTAGATGTTCAATATTTTTATCTTGAAACATCTTGGGTCTATATTTGCGCAATAAAGCAAAGAAACCGAAATGATTGTTCTCATGTGCTTTGATAATTATGACCAGACGTCACTGCAATTATGTTTATGCCACTTGGCGAATTAAAAACCTGCTTATGAGCACAATAATTATCATGTTATGTTTGCTGACATACACTCCCCGGCCACTTTATTAGGTACACCTTGCTAGTACCGGGTTGGACCCCTTTTGCCTTCAGAACTGCCTTAATCCTTCAAGTAAATTTCTGTTATTTAGTGTCCGTTATTTTACAGTAAATTTCTGTAATTTAATGTCTGTTATTTTACAGTAAATGTCTGTAATTTAATGGCCGTTATTTTACAGTAAATTTCTGTAATTTAATGTCCGTTATTTTACAGTAAATTTCTGTAATTTAATGTCCGTTATTTTACAGTAAATTTCTGTAATTTAATGTCCGTTATTTTACAGTAAATTTCTGTAATTTAATGTCCGTTATTTTACAGTAAATTTCTGTAATTTAATGTCCGCTATTTTACAGCAAATTTCTGTAATTTAATGTCCGTTATTTTACAGCAAATTTCTGTAATTTAATGTCCGTTATTTTACAGTAAATGTCTGTAATTTAACGTCCGTTATTTTACAGTAAATTTCTGTAATTTAACGTCCGTTATTTTACAGCAAATTTCTGTAATTTAATGTCCGTTATTTTACAGTAAATGTCTGTAATTTAACGTCCGTTATTTTACAGTAAATTTCTGTAATTTAATGTCCGCTATTTTACCGTAAATTTAAATTTCTGTAATTTAATGTCCGTTATTTTACAGTAAATTTCTGTAATTTAATGTCTGTTATTTTACAGCAAATTTCTGTAATTTAGTGTCCGTTATTTTACAGCAAATTTCTGTAATTTAATGTCCGTTATTTTACAGTAAATGTCTGTACTTTAATGTCCATTATTTTACAGTAAATGTCTGTAATTTAATGGCCGTTATTTTACAGTAAATGTCTGTAATTTAATGTCCGTTATTTTACAGTAAATTTCTGTAATTTAATGTCCGTTATTTTACAGTAAATGTCTGTAATTTAATGTCCGTTATTTTACAGTAAATTTCTGTAATTTAATGGCCGTTATTTTACAGTAAATGTCTGTAATTTAATGTCCGTTATTTTACAGTAAATGTCTGTAATTTAACGTCCGTTATTTTACAGTAAATTTCTGTAATTTAATGTCCGCTATTTTACCGTAAATTTAAATTTATGTAATTTAATGTCCGTTATTTTACAGTAAATGTCTGTAATTTAATATCCGTTATTTTACAGCAAATTTCTGTAATTTAATGTCCGTTATTTTACAGCAAATTTCTGTAATTTAATGTCCGTTATTTTACAGTAAATGTCTGTAATTTAACGTCCGTTATTTTACAGTAAATGTCTGTAATTTAATGTCCGTTATTTTACAGTAAATGTCTGTAATTTAATGTCCGTTATTTTAAAGTAAATTTCTGTAATTTAATGTCCACTATTTTACCGTAAATTTCTGTACTTTAATGTCCATTTTTTTCCAGTAAATGTCTGTAATTTAATGGCCGTTATTTTACAGTAAATGTCTGTAATTTAATGTCCGTTATTTTACAGTAAATGTCTGTAATTTAATGTCCGTTATTTTACAGTAAATTTCTGTACTTTAATGTCCATTATTTTACAGTAAATGTCTGTAATTTAATGTCCGTTATTTTACAGTAAATGTCTGTAATTTAATGTCCGTTATTTTACAGTAAATTTCTGTAATTTAATGACCATTATTTCACAGTAAATTTCTGTAACTTAATGACCGTAATTTTACAGTAAATTTCTGTAATTTAATGTCCGTTATTTTACTTTTTTTATTACAGATTTTTTTTTTTACAGTGTATGAAAGTCAATGGTTACCGGTTTTCAACAAACCTGCTCTTTAGTTATTATGAAATATATATATTTTTGGATTATATATATTTTTTCCTCACGTTGTTATTTTTTCAATACACGTTGGTTAAAACTGCAACAGTTTATTCAATGCTTTTTGCAGTCTTAGTTTGCCCAGAAAACATCTGCGCTTATTTTAAATTATTCTTCAATTGTTTGTGTTAATGACAGATCTTTATTTCATGGATAAAAAGCAAGAGCTTAAATTAAGCAGACTCCCTCAATTTCATTTATTTACTTTACTAATTTTTTATTTTTAAACTATTGATTATTATGATCTTATATTTTCAATTGCTCATATTTAAGACAATTTACATTACATTACACGTAGATAATCATAGTAATCATCACTTGACGCTACTATAATAATGAATATGTAATGAGATATTTGACACGTCACTAAAAGCTCAATATGGAAAATACAGGTTATATTAACTTAATTTTTACAGAGAGAAAAGAAAAAACAAAAAGTGCTATAAGAATCAATAATAATGCAAATTTAATGGGAGGAGTTTTCAGTGACACATCATCGGCTCATACCTGATAAAGCTCAAGCCTCTGGATCTGCAACTCCACGCAGACTTCAGGAGGAGAAGATGCTGCTCCAAGACTGGATTGAATCCTCCATCCGAGCCTTTTTCTGCGTTACTGGCATCACTGGGAACTTCTGGCTGGGTCTGCGCTCTCTCCCCAGATCCAGATCCCGCTTGCGGCCCAATGATCTGCTCTTCATCAATCTGGCCGTGTCCAACCTCATCACCAACTGCATGGTGGACCTGCCGGACACTTTAGCGCAGTTTCTGAACAACTGGCTGTTGAGCAGAAACTACTGCAGCGTGCTTCAGTTTTCATCCGACCTCTCGGAGACCAGCAGCATCTTCTCCACCATGTTCATCAGCCTCTACTGGCACCAGAAGCTGGTGGGCTCCGTCCGGCGTGGAGGAGCCCCGGTGCAGCTGGATAATCTCCGGCTGGTGCTCTGGCTGCTGTTCGGGAGCTGGATCGTGGCGTTAACATTCAGCGTCCCTCACTTCTTCATAGCTGAGCACGATGGAAATGATAGTTTAGAAGTTTGTGAAGAAAAATTCCCAACTCCCGCTGAGAAAAGGACGTTTGACGGGCTTTACCTGATTTTTGCTAATGTGATTCCTCTTGTGGGCATCACGTACGCCAGTGTGCAGATCGTGGTCACGCTGATCCAGAGCCAGAAGAGGGTTAAAGATCACTCCGGAGGATCAGAGCAGAAGACGGAGGTCAGGTCGTCCGGTCACTCGGCCTCCGGTACTCATGTGCGGGCGGCGAAGAGTGTGGTGGCGGTGGCCTCGATCTTCATCTTCTGCTGGTTCATTCACCTGGTGCTGCGCATCTACAGCGGCTTCAGGAACTCCATCCTGGTGGTCAAGTTTACCAACTTTATCGGAGCCACATACACCTGCTTTGTTCCGTATGTCTACCTGCACGGCGTGAAGAAACTCAACTGTTCTTGTTGCTGATGATAGTAGGCTACGTTAATGGTGACTGCATTCACAAGACTGTTATGACGCGTTTAACGGTCATCAGCATCTTAAATCCTTTAAAGCTTTTAATATTTAGATTTTTTTAAGTATGTATATTTATATGTATTTTATATCATCTTTCAATCAAAAATAAATAAATAAATAAATAATAATTAGCCTACCGCTGACTGCCGTTATCAGTCTCACACTTTTTTTTCTGAAAGTCTAGCTAGCTTGCTTAGTTTTTAATTGATTTAGCAAATAGAATTGTAAATAAATATTTGTTGTACTCTCCCATTTACTGCGCTCCAAGTTTACCCAACTGAACAAGCCGAAACGGTGAAAAAGATCCATAAGGTCAGTGGTTTCCAAAAAGCTTTCGTTCCCATAACCGTTTTGGCTTCTCTTGTGGCGGTTGGTGACTGTTAACTGTCTTTGCTGAATAAACTAGGTGGGTTCGGAGGGGGTTGACCCCGCTAATTAAAGCTTGATCCCCACTGAAGGACTTCAAAACAAGATGTGGGATCAGCCATTTGTGTAGCTTAAATAGTATTCTCCGATTTGTATAATAATGATATCATATTTACAATAGATCACGTAAATATACATCTGACCACCCCTATAATGGTTCATACCATGACTGCATAATCGTGCAGGGAAATATTCATTCAACTGTGTTGCTGCGTCCCAATCCGCATACTATCCGTCCTAAATAGTATGTGAAAATAGAATTAGTATGTCCCAAATCGTAGTATGTTGAAAAGAGTATGCCAAAAATTCCCGGATGGTTTACTATTTCCGGTCAAAATGTTAAGTGTAGAAGCGTCCATGCTCTAACCGCTGATATTGCCCACAGTGCACTGCGCGTTGGACGTGAAATCGATTAGAACTACAAAACACTGGTGAAAGGTGTAATCAAACTACAAACATCATGGACGCGCGAGACCAACCGTCAAGCAGAGAGGCGTCGGTAAAGATGTTTGTATGAGTGTTAATTATCTAGCCCACTGGAGAATATTTAAATGGAGTTGTCTGTGTTATATTTCATCTGCAACAACAATACTGAACTTAAATAAAGACGTGTTTGGACATTACCGTCTGAATGCAGAATTATCCAAACACCTGAGGAGATTTCTCTGCATGAGAGACTCTTGAATGGGAGATTATCCTGCTGCTGCTTCTCCAATAAGGTAGGAAATTAAATACGACAGAAATGTGGATGATTGACAGGGCTCTTAACTAAGCAACACAACGATCTGTGTAACGAGGAAGTAGTATGTCCCAAAGCTTGCATACTTTTCTGTTACACACTCAAAGGTATATATTTTTCCTCCACAAAAAAGTGCATACTTTTAGGTCGTAGTATAAGTATGCAAATTGGGACGCAGCATATGACTAAATAAAACTTCTTTCATTTGATTTTGTTGAGACAATAACAAATTCTTGGGGGCAGGAAATCTCCCTTTCTAAATGTGGTTATTGGGAATTAAATATTCTGTGATTTAGTAGGAATTATAGCAAAAACCAGGATAAAGATGAAAACAAAACCTTTAAATTAATAAATTAATTACACACACACAGTGGAGGAAATAAGTATTGAGCATGTCACCATTTTTCTAAGAAAACATATTTCTAAAGGTGCTGTAGACTTGAAATGTTCTGCTGATGTTGGTAACAACCAAAGAAATCCATATATGCAAAGCAAACAGTTTACAAATGAAGTTATGTTTAATAAAATGAAATGACACGAAAAAGTATTGAACACATGAAGAAAGGGAGGTGTAGAAGGCAGTGAATGCCCAGACAGCAGCTGAAGTCTCTCAGTAGTTCTTCAGCAACCCTCTGCCTTTCCTCAGTGTAAATGAATATCAGCTGCTTCAGTCCAACATCTACATTAGCAGGAGGATGAAGATCAAACCAGGGTGGACATTTCAGCAAGACAATGATCCAAAACACAGCCAAGGAGACTCTCAAGTGCTTTCAGAGAAAGAAAATCAAGCTGTAGAATGGCCCAGCCTATCACCTGACCCGAATCCAATAGAGAATACAGAATAAAGCTCAGATTTGATAGAAGAGAGCCACAGAAGCATCAAGATTTTGACACTTTGTTGAAGTCTGTGAGAAACTCACACCAGAGCAATGCATGAGACTTCATTCTCCATATGAGACATGAGTCATTAGTAAAGCCTTTTCTATAAAGTATTAAACACATTTCAGTAGTTCAGCACTTTCTCCTTCTGTCATTCCATTGTTATTACACACAACTCATTTCTCAGATTTTATTTGTTTTATTTTTATGTTTGTATTGTATGTGTTTTTACCAAAACCTGCTTCAATTCCATGTCAACAGCTCCTTTAGAAACATTATTCCCAGGAAAAAAACATGACGTGTTCAATACTTATTTTTCCTGCTGTATATATATATATATATATGTATGTATGTATATATATATATATATATATATATATATATATATATATATATATATATATATATATATATATATATATATATATATATATATATATATATATATATATATATATATATATATATATAGCAGCTGAACTGCAATTCAAAAATACCTTTAAACACACATTCCTTATAGACTAAGTATTATCAAGCCTAAGTCATAAGTCTAAATGATGCTTTTTTTACTCAATATGACTAAAAAAATAAAGCCAAACAGGCCAAAATCTAGAAAGCATCTAACTTTAAAGATTAATGTCACACATATGCAACTGTTAGAGCGGTTAGTACTTTATTTGTACACAACATGCATGCTAATCTCTTTAATTTCATGTTTTGTGTGAAATATTGTTGTGAAACAGTGACTGGTGGATTATAATTTTGTTTTCCACCACCAAAGCACAAACTCAAATGACTGTCCCTCCTGTGTTTTGATAATTGCAGCCGGTGATCACTGTAATTATATTCGCTATGCCTCTTATATTGTAAATCTGCATAT
Organism: Danio kyathit; assembly: GCA_903798195.1. Classification (NCBI taxonomy): domain Eukaryota; kingdom Metazoa; phylum Chordata; class Actinopteri; order Cypriniformes; family Danionidae; genus Danio; species Danio kyathit. The sequence goes on from LR812528.1 coordinate 2,382,868, forward strand.
GAACGCAGTTTTCTTTATGCTGTCTGTGCTGCGAAATCAGCATAAACTCTGTTAACAGATGAGGACAGACTGTGCGTAGCAAAAATCACTAATACATTTGTTAAGCAGTCTTTAAGAGGATTGAAAATCTCCTAAAAATGTGTCTTCTCTTGAAAATGAATTTTTTCTCTTGTAAATTTATCTTAAGGTTTATTTCTCACTGTTATTAAAGCATTAACTATGATTTTGTGTTAATAAACTCCTAATTTGCTGCTTAATAATCGTTATTAAGGTTGTAGTTGGGTTTAGCTATAGTGTAGAATTAAGGATGTAAAATAAGATAATTTATAATTATTAGTGCTGTCAAACACATCCAAAATAAAAGTTTCTATTTACATATTGTGTGGACTCACTGTATTATATATACATACACACACACACACACACACACACACACACACATAAAAAACAAAAATAAATATATGTATATTTACATATACATATATACACACACAAACATACATACATACACACACACACACACACACACACACACACACACACACACACACACACACACACACACACACACACACACACACACACACACACACACACATAAAAACAAAAATAAATATATGTATATTTACATATACATATATACACACACAAACATACATACATATACACACACACACACACACACACATAAAAAACAAAAATAAATATATGTATATTTACATATATACACACACACACACACACACACAAAAATAAATATATGTATATTTACATATATATATACACACACACACACACACACACACACACACACACACAAAAACAAAAATAAATATATGTATATTTACATATACATATATACACACACACACACACACATATATATATATATATATATAATTTAAATAAACATATTATGAAATATATATACGTGTGTGTGTTGTGTGTGCGCGTGTAGGTAAATGTATATTATATAGCATAATCACACAAGCAACAGTGCGATATGGCTGTATATTGGCACTGATGGGAAGCGTGCCTTAGTGTCCCACCCAAGGCTTAATTTGTGCCAGAACACGCCAGATCCAGAACCTCTGAAACCTGATCCGGCACCGGATTTTAACAATCCCCCTCCTTAACCGCCCTCCTCACCCGTCCGCTGTTCAATTTCACTTCCGCAACTCCCCAACCCTCTTCACTTTTATCCGCGACAACCCCCGTTCTTCACTTTCATCCTTCATCCGCGACACCCCTCCACCATCACCCACCCACCCACCTACCCACCCCATCCTCTCCACGTTCGTGCGCGACATCTTTTCATGCCAGATCCGTTGCCCTGATCTGTTCCGGGACCTCGCAATTCACAAATTAAACAGTGGTCCCACCAGTGCTGATATACAGCCATATCGCACTGCTACTCGTGTGATATTGCGTTTATACAACAATTTGATGACATAATTGTGTATATAAAAAAGAAAATCAAACGCGGAGGGTCTAAAACCCTTTTGTATGAGGAACTACTTTCTTCCGCCATTCATTCACATCTGCAGCTGACGTCAGAACAGCAGAAACCGCTGCTCATTCACCAACGTCACTGTAGAGCTAGTGTTTGAGTGATTCTCTAGCGTAATGTCTAAAGTGATGACAAAACAGGTGATTTTGCTCACATTTTAAGATTATAAGGCGGAACGGCATGAAATGCCATCAGTCTACAGAGATTTCCCAGTAATCCCTGTTGCAATCGGGAGATCACAATATTACTATGGTATAAATACAGCACTACAACATACAAAATAGAGATCGACTTTTTACCTGTAATTAGTAATTTGCCTGTTTAATAATGATTTGATCAGCTGTAGCTTGAAATTACGCTGTTTTTCTCCTCTAAGGGCTTATTATGCGCTCTCTGTCACCATCTTGTGGATGAATATCGTCAACCGTCTTCGCTCATGACAGGCTAATGGGGACGAGCTGCCTCTCTGAAATAATAAATATTTAAAAACAGGCACTATCCTTATAAATAAACAGCATAGTTACAATCTAAACAACTACATTCTCGCTTAAAAAGGCCTCAAAAGCACATTATGTTGTCCAACAGCAGCAATATTTGTCAAACTGTAGAGTGTCCTCTGCTTGTTGCTGTATGTTGGTGGAGTAATACATAACGGTGAAGGGTGAAGAGGCTGTACCAGTGCTGCTATTTGCAGAATATATCACACGGCTATCAGCCAATCAGATTCAAGAACCAAACAAAACTGTTGTGTGTGTGTGTGTGTATGTGTATATATATATATATATATATATATATATATATATATATATATATATATATATATATATATATATATATATATATATGTATATATATATATATATATATATATATATATATATATATATATATATATATATATATATATATATATATATATATATATAAATAAAAAATATTATACATACACGATTAATATTATACATGCATACACACACACACACACACATATATATATACAGCATATACACACATATACAGCATATATACATATATATATACATATATATATATATATATATATATACATACACGCACACACACACATATATATATATATATATATATATATATATATATATATATATATATATATATATATATATACATACTGTATATGTGTGTGGGTGTGTGTATGTATAATATTAATCGCATCCAAAAAAAGCTTGTATTTGCAAAAATATTATAAACATAAATATATATAAAATGTAAATACAAGCTTTATTTTGGATGCAATTAACCTTTTGACAGCACTAATTATTATCATATAATGTTAGTATAATACTTACAACTATAATAATTAGTTTTTTTTATATTAGATATTAATATGTACCTTATAAGTACTAAAAACTGAGAAAATAATAATGCGCAAATAATAAACACCTATAGTTAACAATGAGAAAACGGTACTTAAATTGTGAGCATAAAATAAAAACAAGGTTCAGAGTCAAGCCTAATCGTGGGCTAAAAAATAAAACTGAGCTGTTTCATCTGAAAGAAACATGCATCTTAAAGTAGATGAGTCTTTATTTTGACTGGCGATGGACACCAGTGTTGTTGTCATTTTCTAAGATACATTTATGAAATGTAATCTAGGTGTAATGTTTAGTATGTGAAACCAGTCCATAATGTAATAAACTGGATTAATATGCAAATAAATTTGACTCAATTGTAAATTAAAACAAACTTTTATTCTTTTCAAATCATTCGCAATACACATTACACAAAACTAAAGCGAGCTTTATCAGACTTCGATAAAAATGTGTGGTCCTGATAAAAAGAGCAGACGAGTTTTCTGTCATCCCAGTCCTTCACAGCCGTCGCACAACACCCAATGCTTAATAATTCAGAATTTATGTGAAGTTTGTACAAAAAAAACAAACAGGTTACTGAAGATTCAAGTGTCTTCGCAGTAGAAAATATCCAGAATAAATTTACGAACAGACCAGCAAGATCAGACAGATCTCAAAAAACACTAACAAAATATCAGTATATTTACAGCTCTCTGTATTTTATTAATGTTTGCTTTATTTATTTATGCTTTAGAATTGAACTATGGGGGATGACAACATACTTTCTCTGATAACGTTTAATGTTGACACTTTTATTGACATTTGTAATAGTATGTAGTGAGATATTGCCTGGACTGGTGTTAAAAAATTACATTACAAAAATCTGCTAATGAGCTGCCAGTACTTATTCTGTTATTATACAGCCTTAATTCCCTATATGTACAATATATTGGTCAACAGATGACTAAAATGGATGGCAAGCCGTTTTGACATTTAATCTATAACCAGTACTAGTATCTATTTTCATGTTACTAGTATTTATTTTTAGATACAATATCTTTTCCATTAAGTACTAGTGCTTATTCATTAGATACTAGTGTTTATTAAACAGATACTAGTGCTTATTCATTACATACTAGTGCCTATTAAATAGATACTAGTACTTATGTACTAGTACGTATTCATTAGATACTAGTTCTTCATTAGATACTAGTACTTATTAAATAGATACTAGTACTTATGTATTAGATACTAGTACTTGTTCATTAGATATTAGTACTTATTAAATAGATACTAGTTCTTATTAATTAGATACTAGAACTTATTTTAATAGTGACTAGTAACTATTCTGTTGTTGTTATTAGTAACAATTTTTTTTTAAATTCCATTGATGTCTATGGGATCTGTCATTAAGATATCAACTATTCAGTTTTGACTAGTATGTATTTTATCTGGGACTAGCAAAATTTGTTTATGTACTAGTAGTTAATCATTAGGTACTAGTACTTATTAATTAGGTACTAGTATCTATTTAATATTTTAACTATAATAACTATAGTTATTTAGATACTAGTACTTATGAAATAGATACTACAACTTATTTAAAAGATACGGTTACACATTTATTAAACACTAGTACTTGTTTGAAATGTTACTAGTAAAATGTTTAATTGAACTCACTCTTCCATTTGGACTAGTCATAACATAAGACGAGTAAAAAAAAGAGGACTGACTAGTAAAATAAGAACTGTTACTAGTAATATTTATAAAAGATACTAGTGTCTAATAAATAAACACTAGTACTAATGAATGACTACTAGTATCTTTTTAATAAGTACTAGTATCTATTAAATAGGAATTAATATCTAATTAATAAGTACTAGTACCTAATGAATAAGGACTAGTATGTAATACTTAAGTTCTAGTATGTATTAATTAGAAACTAGTATCTAATTAATAAGTACTAGTACCTAATGATTAACTACTAGTACATAAACACATTTACTAGTGCCAGCTTGAATACATACTAGTCAAAACTGAACAGTCGATATCTCATTGACAGATCCCATAGAAATCAATGGAAAAAAAAAATTATTACTAGTAACAACAGAATAGTTACTAGTCACTATTAAAATGAGTATTAATATCTAATGAATAATAACTAGTATCTACTTAATAAGTACTAGTACCTAATGAATAAGCACTAGTATCTAATGAATATGCATTAGTATGTAATGAATAAGCACTAGTATCTAATGAATATGCATTAGTATGTAATGAATAAGCACTAGTATCTAATGAATATGCATTAGTATGTAATGAATAAGCACTAGTATCTAATGAATATGCATTAGTATGTAATGAATAAGCACTAGTATCTAATGAATATGCATTAGTATGTAATGAATAAGCGCTAGTATGTAATAAGAACTAGTATCTAATGAATATGCATTAGTATGTAATGAATAAGCACTAGTATCTAATGAATATGCATTAGTATATAATGAATAAGAACTAGTATCTAATGAATATGCATTAGTATGTCATGAATAAGAACTAGTATCTAATGAATATGCATTAGTATGTAATGAATAAGCACTAGTATCTAATGAATATGCATTAGTATGTAATGAATAAGCGCTAGTATGTAATAAGCACTAGTATCTAATGAATATGCATTAGTATGTAATGAATAAGCACTAGTATCTAATGAATATGCATTAGTATGTATTGAATAAGAACTAGTATCTAATGAATATGCATTAGTATGTAATGAATAAGAACTAGTATCTAATGAATATGCATTAGTATGTAATGAATAAGCACTAGTATCTAATGAATATGCATTAGTGTGTAATAAGCACTAGTATCTAATGAATATGCATTAGTGTGTAATGCATAAGCACTAGTATCTAATGAATATGCATTAGTATGTAATGAATAAGCACTAGTATCTAATGAATATCCATTAGTGTGTAATGCATAAGCACTAGTATCTAATGAATATGCATTAGTATGTAATGAATAAGCACTAGTATCTAATGAATATCCATTAGTGTGTAATGCATAAGCACTAGTATCTAATGAATATGCATTAGTATGTAATGAATAAGCACTAGTATCTAATGAATAAGTACTAGTACTTAATGGAAAAGATACTAATATCTAAAAATGAATTACTAGTAACATGAAAATAGATACTAGTACAGGTTATAGATTGAATGTGAACACATCTTGCCAAATAAAATGTCAATAAAAGCACTTTTAAACTGCTGAAAAGTCGAATTTTCAACATCAAAAAAGAGATCAACATCCCATAATGTGGCGATTCGTAACCATAAATAACCAGAAGACATCTCTAAACACAGAAACTCTTAATACCCAGATATTGTGTACTGTGTGAGACAGTAAAACCTGATTTCTGGCACAAAAACCTCTGCAAAGCACAGAATGGAGGTGTGAGGAGTTTATTTTGGCCGTGTGTTTGTCATTTCCAGGACTGTATGAGTGTGTGGGATTACATTATAACGTCTGGTGGTCTTCAGTGCAGCTTCTCCAGCTTGGCCTGCAGGGATTTGAAGTTTCGGATGATGTCCTGCAGCGCGGCGTTGGGACTCAGAGACTGCAGCTCCACCAGATAACCACAGATGTTGTCCAGACACGCGTTGGTGAACCTGCGTCTGCAAGAAACCGCGGTGAGACACAGGTAAAAGCACTGGGAGATGATGATGATGATGATGATGATGATGATGATGAATGTGGGATGCTGGTGGTGGTGCTAACCTGTCGTAGGTGGGCACGCGGCTGGGGTCGTCCACGTATCCGGAGAGCAGCACATGAATACACTCCACCAGATGAAGAGGCTTCTTTAGACGCTGCCAACACGGGTCCTACACACAGACATACACAAGCACACAATGGCAGACAGACACACACAGACAAACACACATGCAGACGTAGAAGAGAGACACACAAGTTCAGACACATGCAAACACCGAGACATACAGGCACAGACACACATACAAGCGCAGAAACAAAGGCACACACACACACACACAATCAAAGGCAGACACACACACGCAGATACGTGCACACACAAAGACACACACAAGTGCAGGCACAAACCCACAATCGCAGGCCAACACAAACACACATGTACAAACAAGGACAGACACAGATGCAGACGCACAAATATGCAGACACAAAAACACACAATCGCAGGCGCGCACACACATACACAGACAGACATGCACATACAAAGGCAGACGCAAAAACACAGACACAAACACACATGCAGGCAAACACACAAGCACAGACACAAAGACACACAAGTGGAGACAAATATGCAAACACGAAAACACATGCAAACACAAAAGCACAGAACCATGCAGACATAAAGACACATGTATACACACACACAGATAAACAGAGATACATGCACACACACACGCATAGAGATGCACATGCGGACAGAGACACAAAGAAACACAGAAGCACAGAGTCACACACACACACACACACACACACACACACACACACACACACACACACACACACACACACACACACACACACACACACACACACACACACACACACACACACACACACACACACACACATTTGTTTTTATAAACTGGAGACACTCCACTCTAAAGAATAGGCACTAGTACCCAATTTATAAGCACTAGTATCTAAAGAATAGACACTAGTACCCAATTTATAAGCACTAGTATCTAAAGAATAGACACTAGTACCCAATTTATAAGCACTAGTATCTAAATAATAGACACTAGTACCCAATTTATAAGCACTAGTATCTAAAGAATAGGCACTAGTACCCAATTTATAAGCACTAGTATCTAAAGAATAGACACTAGTACCCAATTTATAAGCACTAGTATCTAAATAATAGACACTAGTACCCAATTTATAAGCACTAGTATCTAAAGAATAGGCACTAGTACCCAATTTATAAGCACTAGTATCTAAAGAATAGACACTAGTACCCAATTTATAAGCACTAGTATCTAAAGAATAGACACTAGTACCCAATTTATAAGCACTAGTATCTAAAGAATAGACACTAGTACCCAATTTATAAGCACTAGTATCTAAAGAATAGACACTAGTACCCAATTTATAAGCACTAGTATCTAAAGAATAGGCACTAGTACCCAATTTATAAGCACTAGTATCTAAAGAATAGACACTAGTACCCAATTTATAAGCACTAGTATCTAAATAATAGACACTAGTACCCAATTTATAAGCACTAGTATCTAAAGAATAGACACTAGTACCCAATTTATAAGCACTAGTATCTAAATAATAGACACTAGTACCCAATTTATAAGCACTAGTATCTAAAGAATAGACACTAGTACCCAATTTATAAGCACTAGTATCTAAATAATAGACACTAGTACCCATACACACACACAGATTTGTTTTTGTAAACTGGAGACACTCCATAGGTTTCCATTGTTCTTATGTTGTACAAACTGTATTGTGTATGTGTCTGAAAGCAGGCCTAAAGGCATTATAAATAGATGAATTAAAAAAAAATAATAATAAAATTTGTATATATATATATATATATATATATATATATATATATATATATATATATATATATATATATATATATATATATATATAAATGAATAAAATGAGTTTGTTTACCCACAGTAACACCGTTTGTAAATATCGTATTGATTAATAATTAAAAACACAAATGCAAAATGTAATCCGTCATTCAGTAATTGGACATTAATTAGTTTATCTGGTCTGAGTCCTGTTACCCGTGTCTTGAAGAGCTGGTCATAAACCTCCAGCAGTCGCGGCAGCTGAACTCCAATCTCCTGCATGGTGAACGTCACAAAACCCACGTCCCAGTTCAGCCGGCACACTTCCTGTTCCAGAAACTTCACCAGGAAGTCTGAAGATCAGCACAATATCAGATCAGAATACAAGACATTGCTTACATTTTACTATATATATATACACACTAGGCATGGGCCGGTATAAGATTCTGACGGTATGATAACCTTGGATAAAAATATCACGGTTTTACGGTATTGTGATCACTGCTCTAAAATATATTCTTTTAAAATGTCTGGGTAAAAAACTAAAACTTTTTTCCCCTTTGAAATTTGATATTTTGGAGCAGTAAACATGTCAGGCCAAACAATTCAAATGAATCATTGAATCGTCTTCTCCACACATGCAGACTGCCTATTATAGCAGACACAGAAAAGTATTTAGCAATTTGTTTAGAGTCTTTCTTATGGAGTCCAGCGATTTGTAATCCTCTCACACACAGTTTATGAACATGTCCAAGGCTACCGTAGATTAAAAGAACTAACTTTCTGTTTTTTCCTAATGGTTGATATTCTAGCATTTTTTCTGAAAAGCACAAATCCATGTATGCGTCAAAACAGCAGCCTATTTCCATAAGCAGAGTATTTTTTTTCTCTCACACACACACACACACACACACCACACACACACACACACACACACACACACACACACACACACACACACACACACACACACACACACACACACACACACACACACACACACACACACACACGAATGAATAAATATAAATTGCAAGCTTTAGCATTCATAGACTCACAACACAACGACTGTCTGTTTTTCTATTCATTATTGGTCATAGAAATAAAAATAATAAAAAAAAAAAACGACTTTTTAGTCAGTGAATTCGACATGTAGCAGAGTAATCCACATATGAGGAAGAGCAGAGGCCAGACACTCAATCCCACACTTTACAGAGGGAAACTGGTGAGTTCGGTCTGGGAAAAGCAGAGTTTTACCTAACGGGAAGTATCGAGGCGTTCCAGCGTACAGCTTTCCCAGAGACACCAGCTTCAGACTCACAGCTCGCATCCGGTCTGATGGACTCATCACCGCACTGTCATTCAGCTCTGAGGGAAAAATAACACAACACAGCCATCACACACACACTTTCTGTCAGTCAACAACCAACTCAACAATGAATTAAAACTTTGCCTGGAGACTGGATGTCTGTACTTGCGAGTACATCATGACGTCTCTGAGTGTGCAGCATTAATTTATGAGAAAGACTTGGTTCAAACCAATCAGGGAGATCTATTGTGTATGCGGTGCAACTTCATTAATTAATATGCATGATAGCTTCAAAGACTGTTTTACTTGTTAGTGTTCAGACGACAGAGAGACGCCACGTTGTGTTGCCAAAACAAGTGGAAGAACAAGCATTTGGAGACATGGGTCATCAGTGTTGTGTTTATTAATGTGCTGCAACGAAGGTTTTGTTTTCATTTCCCCACTATTAGAGCGCTGCTGGACTCACGTGTGGACTACAGTGTACGCAACAGAAATGCGTTTGTAAGGAACATTTTTTAACAGAATGAAAATGAAATCCGGATTTGCCGCTCGTCTCCTTTTAAAAAAGACACGGCTCCAGTTGGTGTTGATCGTCCTGTCGCTACAGATTTGGTAAGTAATCGATCAGAGCCCTTTGTTTGTTCATTCAGATGGCAAAGTTAGTTCGTATCGTCAGCAGTGCTCTTTCAGTTTTTAAAGACAGACCATATTCAAAATGATTTAGTTACTAAGTTTACAGTATGTTAATATCACTGCAATATTATAGACTGAAAGATCCACTGTAAATGCTGCTCTCCGAGTGTAAACATGTAAACACCACAATCAAACTATTACCATCGTGTAGGATTTTCGCCGCATTTTGTGACAGGATAGTCTATACACACACAGCTTTCTGGCGCTACCTACCAAGTGCATCTAAGTTACCGAGAAATGCGGAGGGTGTTTTTCTCCCATTCGCCATGCGGTATCAAACACTCCATTTAAACACAGTCCATGTAAACACAGGCACTGTCTTTCTCCCCTGCGTCTGTGTGTTTATTTTGCCTCTGTGAAAATCAGTGCGTGGGGGGGGTGAGCTTTTAAACATATATTGAAAATGTCTGATTTAGATAAATGACGTTACATTTAAAATGCCTAACTTTACCCTAATTAACCTAGTTAAGCCTTAGGTGAATACTAGTACCTTGAGGAATATCTAGTCAAATATTATGTGCTGTTATCATGGCAAAGATAAAAGAAATCAGTGATTAGAGATGAGTTATTAAAACTATGATTAGAAATGTGGTGAAAAAAAATCTCTCAGTTAAACAGAAATTGTGGAAAATATAAAAGTATTCAAATTTAACAGGAGGGCTACATGGGAACTCTGAGTATTAAGGGCTACAGAAATGTGGTTTACCCTTCTCGATGATCTCCTGCCACAGCGAGTGCACCAAGATGGGGTCTGAATGTCCCGCACAGTGAATTATAGCCAGTTTACACTCAGACAGCCGGAAATGATCCGCAAACTCTCCGTAGAGCTGCAGAAGGACAGAAGACGTCAGTAAAGCAGCTGTGAAGTGAACATTAAGCTGCCTCATCTCCACTCGTTCACCTTGGTGATGTCCATCAGCTCAGAGTCCAGCTGTGTGATGGCGCCCTGTACCGAGGGATGCTGGGAAAACTGTCTGCGCAAAGTCTCCTGGATCTGCACCTGAATGCGCACCACCTGCAGGATCAACACACACACACACACAGCGATGAAGAGACACACACTTGATGTCCTGTGCAATGAATTAAATGCATCCTGAGTGAAGCAGAGCACTGTGCTCATTCACACTGCAGCAACTATTTTCAGTTTTCATTTGTTTCAGCATCATCCGTATGTGTTATAATATTTATTCCTCTTTTAAATTGTTATATTTTATTAGGTTTTTAATAGGCATTTATATAGGTTTTTATTTTAGTTTTAATAATTTAGCATTTGTAATTAGCTGTAATATCTTGTCATAAAATGACTGAAATCAAAATTACATCAAACACTTAGTAAAAAAAAATTAAGAATAAAAAAACAGGACTCGATAATATAATAATATACTAATATAATAACATCATAATAATATTAAGCAATCATAATTAGTAATAAAAAAAAATCATAAATAAAAAAACAGATTTTGTGATTTGACAATTTAAAGTCAAGCATTTTAATTAAATAATAACAATACTACTTCCCTTTTAGCTTAATATAATTAATAATAATATTAATTAATGCATATGTAACAATCATTGAAAATAAACAGTAATATTAATGATTATTATTAAAGGTGGTGTGTGTGCGTGTGTGTGTGTTAGACCTGCACAATATATTGTTTCAGGAGTGACATCGCAATAGTCACATTGCAAGATCTGCAATGTTGAGTTTATACACTCACTGGCCACTTTATTAGGTACGCCTGTCCAACTGCTCGTTACCAGAAGATTGGAGAAACGTTGCCTGGTCTGATGAGTCACGATTTCTGCTGCCACATTCGGATGGTCGGGTCAGAATTTGGCGTCAACAACATGAAAGCATGGATCCATCCTGCCTTGTATCAACGGTTCAGAATGCTGGTGGTGGTGTAATGGTGTGGGGGATATTTTCTTGGCACACTTTGGGTCCATTAGTACCAATTGAGCATCGTGTCAACGCCACACCCTACCTGAGTGTTGTTGCTGACCATGTACATCCCTTTATGACCACAGTGTCTCCATCTTCTGATGGCTACTTCCAGCAGGATAACGCACCATGTCATAAAGCACCAATCATCTCAGACTGGTTTCTTAAACATGACAATGAGTTCACTGTACTCAAATGGCCTCCACAGTCACCAGAACTCAATCCAATAGAGCACCTTTGGGATGTGGTGGAATGAGAGATTCTCATCATGGATGTGCAGCCGACAAATCTGCAGCAACGGTGTGATGCTATCATGTCAATATGGAGCAAAATCTCTGAGGAATATTTCCTTGTTGAATCTATGTCACTAAGGATTAAGGCAGTTCTGAAGGCAAAAAGGGGTCCAACCCGGTACTAGTAAAGTGTACCTAATAAAGTGGCCGGTGAGTGTATGTTGGAATTTGATTTGAGCAAGAGAAATAATTTGACTTTGCATTCAGGCACAAGAAATCGTACCTTGTGTAAGTTTAATAAAGATTATACAGTGTTTTTACGTATGGTTATTAAATTTCTGTACTTAAATACTGTTTTGCTCAGCAGAAAACCATTTTTGTTTTGCATTATTGTATTTATCTGTGCTTTTAAATAGTTTACTATGTTTTATGCATGATTTACACCCAGAATAATCCCAAACCAGTCTAAATGAATGAATACTTTCCAAATAGAAAGAAGCTCTTCAAGCTATCTGCTGAAATTATGTTCATATCACAATATAAATTGCAGAAAAACAAGATATCGCAATGTCATATCTTTCCAATATCGTGCAACTCTAGTGTGTATGTGTCTCTGAGTCCCTGTCTGTGTGTGAGTGTATGTACGTGTGTGTGTGTGTGTCTGTACCTCCATCTTCTCCTCCAGCTCATGCAGAAACTCTCCGTCGGCTCCCAGTGAAGACACAGAGGAAGAGCTCTTGGCGGAGAGGATGGCTCTGGAGATATACTCCAGCCGCTGCTTCAGGGAGATCTCTGTACTACACACACACACAACCAACACAAAACACCAGCTTTCACTTCAGCTGCCCTCAACAATACACACACACACACTGACATTATAATAATAATAAAAGCTAGAAATTTATATATATGCAAATGTACAGTAATGAGATGTGAGATTCTAAGCCAATCAGAGTTCGAGGAATATTAAGTAAATTATGGGCTGTCATTTTTAGGTGCACTGTTCCTTTAAGTGGGCGTGGCTATTCAGCCTGATACCTGTGCATGTCTGCGAGTCGTGCCAGAACGTGAGCGGCTTTGCCAAAGCTGCGGTTCTTCTCGTAGTATCGCCACAGGAGGTCCATGTTTCGCACTTTACTCTGGTCCTGCTTGATCATGTGCATCAAATGATCCTCCAGGTATGGAGAGTTCACCTGCACCACAGGAGAAAGAGAATGAACGCTGAGCACAAACAGACTAACAATTATGAGTTTGTGTGTGTGTGATGGTTGGTACCTCCAGCAGTTTGTCCGTCAGATCGGCCTGAATGAGCCAGTTATAGAGAGCGATGTGGAAGAGCTCGTCCTGGGACCGCTGAGCCAGACCCAGCATCTGCTCAAACTGAACGCACAAACACTCAGATTTAAAAGCATTAAACATCTGAACTAGGATTAGAAGTAAATGTAACCAAACGAAACTTAAAATGACTAAATTATTACACCAAAAACATAAAAAATGTATTAATTAAAACATAACAGAAACAGATTATTCCTCCAGTTGATTATAAAAATAAAAAAAACGAACAAACAAAAGAACTAAAGCAAGACAATAAATAAAATAAATAAAAGTAAACAAAACATTACACTACTTAGTAAAACTAAACTAAAAACGCAGATAAGTGTTATCATTAAAGGGCACCTAGGTTACCACTTTTTCCAGATTTAATATAAGTCTTTTGTGTCTCCAGAATGTGTCTGTAAACTTTCATCTCAAAACACCCATCAGATTTTTTATTATACCTGTCATAAGTTTCTATTTTGAAGTATTTTGCATCAGCTAGCGGTTTTTGTGTACTGCGCCTTTAAGGCTAGTCCTTCACACCCACCGTTTCCACATGCCTGGCAGCAGCTCCCTCGGCTGCGTCAGACAACAGACAAACAAGAAGGAATAAGATCTCACGTAACGTTTGTGAGAGAAACTGCAGGAAGAATCTTACCAATAAGTATTTGATGCATGTTGTTGAGTTGCAAGGATGAGTCACACACAATGTCGTTACAAAGTTCACGCACACACACAAATACACGCACACACACATAGCGCGGACACGCGCACACACACAGCGCGTGTTTAGCTTTGCAATGTTTTTGCATGCAAATGTGACAGGATACAGGTTAATATCCACTGCTGTATGGATATCTGTTATGTTGATGTACAAAATAATTCTGATTTAACGTCCACAAACCGGGATTTAAGCGTCTTGTATAATTGTTCTGACACGCGGATGTGTATATGAAGTAAAGCTGAAGTAAATCACTGTAATTTATTACAAACATGTTCTGTTTTAAAAGATTTTAAACTTGTAAAACTCACTCTTGATCACATTTGATGATGATTGATGATCCTAGCAAACTGAACAGACTTTTATTTACGGTTGCGTAGTTTGCACACGTCCTGTGGTTGGTTTGATTATACACGTTACTACGGAGACATGTTAATGCGCACCTGTCAATCAATTCGGTGGGCGGGGGGACCGCACTCCTACGTCAAGTTGCGGTCGGTCTCAAAACCGCTCCAATTGGTCCACCGTTTTTATGTTGTTAAATTGAAAAAAAAAAAGGACTGGGCGTGTTTAGATCACCCCAATATGACGGTCTATATATACACTATACCTACACATATGCCTGTCCAAACAGCTTGAAAAGTAGATTTTTCACCATAGGTGCCCTTTAAAACAAACTATTTTTTAAATCCTTAATTGAAATACAGCTAAATTGAAATATATTAGAATAAACTTGTACTTCAAACAATTACACAAAACAAAAAAACATTAATAAATAAACAGAGTGGTTCTAAATGTGTAATTAAAAAATTCTCTTAAAAAGTTAAAAGCGGTTAATTATTTTTCAAATTAAGTTAAAAAAAATAAAAACAAAGGACAACAATAAAAAATTAAGCAAAATACAAAATACATTTAATAAACTAAACTAAAAACATTATTAATAAATAAAAGTGTAGTAATTCAAACTAAAACTACTTAAAAGATCTTTAACCAAAACAGCTGAATTTATAAGTATAAAAATATTAAACTTAAAAAAAATTAAAACAAGCTTGGCTTTAGCGTTAAAATATTATTAAAACAATATATAATTAAAAGAAAAAAGGTATAATAAAATATGAAAACATATTACAGAAACAAAAAAATAATTAAAACTATATAATTATATAAATATATATATATATTAAAAGTGCTATAACAATTTTAATCAACAGAGGCTTCTGAAGCTCACATGAGTAGCGGCGTCTTCATTGCTCAGCATGTTGGGGTCAGAGGTCATGACAGGCGGTCCGGGTTGTTTGGGGACACTGGGAGACTGAGGGGCCGCTTTACTCTGGTTCACCAACTCCTGCATGGTGTCCGTGATGCATTTATAACACAAGAGTCTGCACAAATATAATCAACACATGCATTAAGCAGCAGATTTAAGTCTTCAAATTGTTAATGCATGCTGTCTGTGATGCATTTATAATGTGAAAGTCTGCACAAATACATTCAACATGCATTTACCAGCAGATATTAAAAAATGTAATAATGTTTTTAATAATAATGTTTATAATGCATTTACTGTAGAAGCATATTTTTTTATTTGAAAAATAAAAAAAAGGTTATTGCAACTTTTTAATTTAGAAATTTTTAATTCTGACTTGGAAACTCGGAATTGCGACTTTATTTCTCTGAATTCTCACATTATAACTCAAAACTGTGATGTTATTTATCAGAATTTTGACTTTATAACTCAGAATTGCAACGTTATTTATAAGAATTCAAACTTTAGAACTCGGAACTGTGACATTATCAGAATTTCAACATTTTAGGTTAAATTGCAACTTTATATCTCAAAATCCTGAATTTATAACTCACAATTGTGACCTTTTATTTCAGAATTATGACATTATAACTCGACTTTATCCTTACATTAGAATTACAAATTTATAACTGAGTATTATGACTATTACTCAAATCTCCGAATTTAGAACTCGGAATTGCAACTTTATTTCTCGTAATTGCAACTATTTCTGCGACTTCTCAGAATTACGACTTTCTTCCTCAAAATTATGACAATTTCCCTAAGTTACGACTTTATTTCTCAGAGTTACGACTTTATTTCTCAGAGTTACGACTTTATTTCTCAGAGTTACGACTTTATTTCCCAGAGTTACGACTTTATTTCTCAGAGTTACGACTTTATTTCTCAGTTACGACTTTATTTCTCAGAGTTACGACTTTATTTCTCAGAGTTACGACCATATTTCTCAGAGTTACGACCATATTTCTCAGAGTTACGACCATATTTCTCAGAGTAACGACTTTATTTCTCAGAGTTACGACTTTATTTCTCAGAGTTACGACTTTATTTCTCAGAGTTACGACTTTATTTCTCAGAGTTACGACTTTATTTCTCAGAGTTACGACTATTTCTCAGAGTTACGACTTTATTTCTCAGAGTTACGACTTTATTTCTCAGAATTACGACCATATTTCTCAGAGTTACGACTTTATTTCTCAGAGTTACGACTTTATTTCTCAGAGTAACGACTTTATTTCTCAGAATTACGACTTTATTTCTCAGAATTACGACCATATTTCTCAGAGTTACGACTTTATTTCTCAGAGTTACGACTTTATTTCTCAGAGTTACGACTTTATTTCTCAGAGTTACGACTTTATTTCTCAGAGTTACGACTATTTCTTAGAGTTACGACTTTATTTCTCAGAGTTACGACTTTATTTCTCAGAGTTACGACTTTATTTCTCAGTTACGACTTTATTTCTCAGAGTTACGACTTTATTTCTCAGAGTTACGACCATATTTCTCAGAGTTACGACCATATTTCTCAGAGTTACGACTTTATTTCTCAGAGTTACGACTTTATTTCTCAGAGTAACGACTTTATTTCTCAGAGTTACGACTTTATTTCTCAGAGTTACGACTTTATTTCTCAGAGTTACGACTTTATTTCTCAGAGTTACGACTTTATTTCTCAGAGTTACGACTTTATTTCTCAGAATTACGACCATATTTCTCAGAGTTACGACTTTATTTCTCAGAGTTACGACTTTATTTCTCAGAGTTACGACTTTATTTCTCAGAGTAACGACTTTATTTCTCAGAATTACGACTTTATTTCTCAGAATTACGACCATATTTCTCAGAGTTACGACTTTATTTCTCAGTTACGACTTTATTTCTCAGAGTTACGACTTTATTTCTCAGAGTTACGACCATATTTCTCAGAGTTACGACCATATTTCTCAGAGTTACGACTTTATTTCTCAGAGTTACGACTTTATTTCTCAGAGTAACGACTTTATTTCTCAGAGTTACGACTTTATTTCTCAGAGTTACGACTTTATTTCTCAGAGTTACGACTTTATTTCTCAGAGTTACGACTTTATTTCTCAGAGTTACGACTTTATTTCTCAGAATTACGACCATATTTCTCAGAGTTACGACTTTATTTCTCAGAGTTACGACTTTATTTCTCAGAGTTACGACTTTATTTCTCAGAGTAACGACTTTATTTCTCAGAGTTACGACTTTATTTCTCAGAGTTACGACTTTATTTCTCAGAGTTACGACTTTATTTCTCAGAGTTACGACTTTATTTCTCAGAGTTACGACTTTATTTCTCAGAATTACGACCATATTTCTCAGAGTTACGACTTTATTTCTCAGAGTTACGACTTTATTTCTCAGAGTAACGACTTTATTTCTCAGAGTTACGACTTTATTTCTCAGAGTTACGACTTTATTTCTCAGAGTTACGACTTTGTTTCTCAGAATTACGACTATTTCTCAGAGTTACGACTTTATTTCTCAGAGTTACGACTTTATTTCTCAGAGTAACGACTTTACTCTGAGAAATAAAGTCGTAACTCTAACTATTTCTCAGAATTACGACTTTATTTCTCAGAATTACGACTTTATTTCTCAGAATTACGATTATAACATGGAATTGCTTTTTTTTTAATCTCAAATTTCTGATTTGAGAATTGCGACTTTTAATCTCAGGATTCCAACATTATAATTGGGAATTATGGCTTTATTTCTTAGAATTTTTTCATCTATAACTTGTAATTATGACTATTTCTCAAAATTCTGACTTTAGAACTCAGAACTGTGACTTTATTTATCTGAATTCTAACATTATAACTTGGAATTGCTAGTTTTATTCTCAAAATTCTGACTTTATAACTCGAAATTGCAACTTTTTAATCACAGTACTCTGACTTTAGAACTTGGAATTGTGGCTTTTTTTCTCAGAATTCAGAATTGCTTCTTTTTATCTAAAATTTCTGACTTTCGAACTCAGAATTATGACTACTTTTTCAAAATTCTGACATTATAACTCGCAACTGCAACTTTTTATCTAAAAATTCCGACATTATAACTCAGAATTGCAATGTTATTTATCAAAATTCTGACATTATAATTCACAACTGCAACATTTTATCTCAGGATTCCGACATTGTAACTCAGAATTGCAGCTTTATTTCTCAGAATTTTGACTTAATAACACACAATTGCGACTTTTTGTTGACGCCAACATTATAATTGGGAATTCCGACTTCATTTCTTTAAATTTTTAAACTATAACTTGGAATTATGACTATTTCTCAGAATTCTGACTTTAGAACTCAAAATTACAGCTTTATTTCTCAAAATTCTGACTTTAGAACTCAAAATTGCAACTTATCTAAAAATTCAGACTTTAGAACTAAAAACTATGACTATTTTTCAGTATTCTGACTTTATAACTCAGAACTGCAGCTTTATTTTTCAGGATTATGACTATAATTCAGAATTGCGACATTATTTCTCAGAATTCTAACATTATGACTTGGAATTGATACTTTTTAGCTCAAAATCTGACTTTAACAGAGAATGCGGTTTTAATGCAGTTTTTAATGCATGCTGTCTGTGACATTTGAGTCTTCACAAACATATTAAACATGCATTTAGCAGCAGATTTAAGTCTAGGTTTTAATGCATGCTGTCTGTGATGCATTTACAACATTTGAGTCTACACAAACACATTAAACATGCATTTAGCAGGAGATTTAAGCCTCTAAGCTTTTAATGCATGATGTCTGTGATGCAGTTTTAACATTCAAGTCTACACAAACATATTAAACACATGCATTTACAAGCAGATTTAAGTCTAGGTTTTAATGCATGCTGTCTGTGATGCATTTATAACATTTGAGTCTACACAAACATATTAAACACATGCATTTAGCAGCAGATTTAAGTCTAGGTTTTAATGCATGCTGTCTGTGATGCATGTACAACATTCAAGCCTGCACAAACATATTAAACACATGCATTTAGCAGCAGATTGGTGTGTGTGCACTGACCTCTCCTGAAAGGCCTGCTGTCCGCTGGCATCCTCCTCCGGCTCTCCGTTCCTGTAGAAGTGCAGGCCTAGTCTCTGATGGTCTTTCTTATCAGCAGCGGTGAGACACAGCTCCATCACTCCCTCATAGAAGCGCACTGAACCACAGCACAACTCAGAAATCAGTCTGTGACAAAGTCCCTTTAGCTTTCACTAAAGACATGGGATAACTAACGAGGGCAATGGGTTACAGATCCAATATTCTTCCCCATTATTAGCAGAAAAAAAGCCAAGCATATATCACTTTGCAACATTGCCCAAAAAGTTGCATTCCAGTCAGCATTACAGTCATGTAGTAGTAAATTCAAATGCAGTGCCTACTCGAGTAGTAGGCGATTTCGGTCGCTCAGCTGGACTCTCACCTTGTCTGTACTGCGAGCAGACGAGCGGCAGGTCTGTGTTGTGGCTGATCTGCTGGTAGAGACGCAGGGACTCCTTCAGCGTTCGCTCCTTCTCCAGCTTGTTCTGGATCTGCCTGGAGCTCTGCAGCAGCTCATTGGCCTGACAGGAGGAGAAGAGCAGGAAGGAAACACACTGCTCAAAGAGACTCACTTCTGCATTCAATTATTATTCAAATGCTAACATCAAGACAAAACAACATCATGACAGTAATAAAACTCTGAATGTGTAATGGAAGCTGTAAAAAAAATTATAATAAAAATGATCATATTTTATTCATTCATTCATTTTCTTGTCGGCTTTGTCCCTTGCGGGGTCGCCACAGCGGAATGAACCGCCAACTTATCCAGCACGATTTTACGCAGCGGATGCCCTTCCAGCCGCAACCCATCTCTGGGAACTTCCACACACACATTCACACTCATACACTATGGACAATTTAGCCTACCCAATTCATCATATTTTATTATTATATATTTTAATAAAGAAAAATAAATTACTTTAAATACTAAATTACTCATTACTAGATGTTAGAATTAAAAAAGGAATTAGGGAACATTGACCGTGTGTGTGTGTCTCTGTATATATTAACACACACACACACACACACACACACACACATAAAAAAAATGTTAAAATGGAGACTAAATCAAAAAATAAAATAAAATAAAAAACAACAACAACAAAAAAAAAGCAAAAAATAAACAAACTAAACGTGTGTGTGTGTGTGTGTGTGTGTGTGTGGTCTTTTCCTACAGACAATTTTTTCCATATAATTTTCAGTCTAAGTCTGTACGCGTGTGTGAGTGCGCAAGTGTATAAGTGTGTTCGTGTGTAAGAGTTTGTTCATGTATGTGTGTGTGTGTGTGTTTGCGTGAGTATTTATGTGCATGTCCATGTGCGTGTTCGTGTGTGATACCTTTTATGTGCATGTATATGTGTGTGCGCGCGAGTGTGTTTATGTGCATGTTTGTGCTTGAATGTGTTTATGTGCGCGTGTGAGTCCATGTGCTTGAGTGTATAAGTGTGTTTGTGTGAGAGTCTGTTCATGCACGTGTGTGTGTGTGTGTGTGTGTTTGCGCGAGTATTTATGTGCATGTTTGTGTTTGAATGTTTATGTGCATCCATGTATGTGTGTGTGATACTGTGTTTATGTGCATGTGTGTTTGTGTGTGAGTGTGTGTGTGTTCGTGCATTTGCATGTGCGTGAGTGTATGTATGTGTGTGTGTGTGTGTGTTTGCGTGAGTATTTATGTGGATGTTTGTGTTTGAATGTTTATGTGCGTGTGTGTATGCTCATGTGTGTGTCCATGTACGTGTGTGTGATACTGTGTTTATGTGCATGTGTGTTTGTGTGTAAGTGTGTGTGTTCGTGCATTTGCATGTGCGTGAGTGTATAAGTGTGTTCGTATTAGGAGTCTGTTCATGCACGTGTGTGTGTGTGTGTGTGTGTGTTTGCGAGAGTATTTATGTGCATGTTTGTGTTTGAATGTTTATGTGCGTCTGTGTGTGCGCATGTGTTTGTGTGTGAGTGTGTTTATGTGCATGTTTGTTAGTGTATGTGCATGTGTGTGCATTTGCGTATGTATAAGTGTGTTTGTGTGTAAGAGTCTGTTCATGCACGTGTTTGTGTGTGAGTATATGTGTGTGTGTGTGTTTGCGAGAGTATTTATGTGCATGTTTGTGTTTGAATGTTTAAGTGCGTGTGTGTATGTTCATGTGTGTGTCCATGTATGTATGTGTGATACTGTGTTTACGTTCATGTGTGTTTGTGTGTCAGTGTGTGTGTTCGTGCATTTGCATGTGCGTGAGTGTAAAGCGTGTTAGTGTGTGAGTCTGTTCATGCACGTGTGTTTGTGTGTGTGAGTATTTATGTGCATGTTTGTGTTTGAATGTGTTTAATCGGTGTGTGAGTGTGCATCCATGTGCGTGTTCGTGTATGATACTGTGTTTATGTGCATGTATATGTGTGTGTGCGCATGTGTTTGTGTGCGAGTGTGTTTATGTGCATGTTTGTTAGTGTATGTGCATGCGTGTGCATTTGCTTATGTAAGTGTGTTTGTGTGTAAGAGTCTGTTCATGCACGTGTTTGTGTGTGAGTGTGTGTGTGTGTGTGTGTGTGTGTTTGCGAGAGTATTTATGTGCATGTTTGTGTTGGAATGTTTATGTGAGTGTGTGTGTTCATGTGTGTCCATGTACGTGTGTGTGATACTGTGTTTATATGCATGTGTGTGAGTGTGTGTGTTCGTGCAATTGCATGTGCGTGAGTGTATGTATGTATGTGTGTGTGTGTGTGTGTGTGTGTGTGTGTGTGTGTGTGTGTGTGTGTGTTTGCGAGAGTATTTATGTGCATGTTTGTGTTTGAATGTTTATGTGCGTGTGTGTATGTTCATGTGTGTGTCCATGTACGTGTGTGTGATACTGTGTTTATGTGCATGTGTGTGTGAGTGTGCGTGTTTGTGCATTTGCATGTGCGTGAGTGTATGTATGTGTGTGTGTTTGCGTGAGTATTTATGTGCATGTTTGTGTTTGAATGTTTATGTGCGTGTGTGTATGTTCATGTGTGTGTCCATGTACGTGTGTGTGATACTGTGTTTATGTGCATGTGTGTGTGAGTGTGCGTGTTTGTGCATTTGCATGTGCGTGAGTGTATGTATGTGTGTGTGTTTGCGTGAGTATTTATGTGCATGTTTGTGTTTGAATGTTTATGTGCGTGTGTGTATGTTCATGTGTGTGTCCATGTACGTGTGTGTGATACTGTGTTTATGTGCATGTGTGTGTGAGTGTGCGTGTTCGTGCATTTGCATGTGCGTGAGTGTATGTATGTGTGTGTGTTTGCGTGAGTATTTATGTGCATGTTTGTGTTTGAATGTTTATGTGCGTGTGTGTATGTTCATGTGTGTGTCCATGTACGTGTGTGTGATACTGTGTTTATGTGCATGTGTGTGTGAGTGTGCGTGTTCGTGCATTTGCATGTGCGTGAGTGTATGTATGTGTGTGTGTTTGCGTGAGTATTTATGTGCATGTTCGTGTTTGAATGTTTATGTGCGTGTGTGTATGTTCATGCGTGTGTGTATGTTCATGTGTGTGTCCATGTACGTGTGTGTGATACTGTGTTTATGTGCATGTGTGTTTGTGTTTGTGTTCATGCATTTGCATGTGCGTGAGTGTGTGCGCATGTGTGTTTATGTGCATGTGTGTTAGTGTATGTGCATGTGTGTGCATTTGCGTATGTATAAGTGTGTTTGTGTGTAAGAGTCTGTTCATGTACATGTGTGTGTGTGTGTGTGTGTGTGTGTGTTTCCGAGAGTATTTATGTGCATGTTTCTGTTTAAATGTGTTTATGTGCGTGTGTGTATGTGCATGTGTCCATGTGCGTGTTCGTGTGTGATCCTGTTTATGTGCATGTGTGTGTTTGTGTGTGAGTGTGTTTATGTGCATGTTTGTGAGTGTATGTGCATGTGTGTGTTTGTGTATGTATGTGTGTTTGCAAGAGTATTTATGTGCATGTTTGTGTTTGAATGTGTTTATGAGCGTGTGTGTGTGTGTGTGTGTGTGTGTGTGTGTGTGTGTGTGTGTACCTTGGAGCAGATGCTGTCGTCGCTGCTGTAGAGCAGAGGGCAGATGTCCCTCAGGTGAGTACTGAGTGTGTCCACAGACGCGCTGTCTTTAATGTAGACGTTAATGAGGGCCGTGATTAAAGCACCGCTCAGCTCTCGACCGCACACCACCACATCCTTAAAGCTCACAGCCTTCATCTGATCCTGGAACTCCTGCAGGAGAAACACACAACCAGCACAACACAGTTCAGCATCAGGGACGAAGACACAGCAATGCAAAATTAATAGGGGTGCAACACTTAAAGGGACAGTTCACCCTAAAATGAACATTCTGTCATCATTTACTCTCCTTTTACTTGTTCCAAACCTGCCTGAGTTTCTTTCCTCTGTTGAACACAAATGAAGATACACTAAAGAATGCTGAAAACCTGTAACCATTGACTTCCATTGGTTTTTTTAAACAGCAGAAGTCAATGGTTACAGGTTTTCAGCATTCTTTAGTGTATCTTCATATGTGTTCAACAGAGGAAAGAATCTCCTACAGGTTTGGTTTCACTTGAGGGTGTTAAATAGTGAGTAAATGTTCATGTTTGGGTGAACTGGCCCTTTAAAAACCCCTAAAAATGATTTTCAGTGTGTTTGTGTGTGTTTATCTGACACCTTGGGCATCTCGGAGAGGATGAGGCTGAACTGATGATCACACAGAAGCTTCCAGAGCGCCAGAGTCTGACAGGAGCGATGAACTAACTGCTGCATCGCCTGGAGAGACGCTTTCTCATACGCCTGGGCCTCCGCTGCACAACACACACACAAGAACAGTCAACAGATGAATACATACACACACACACACACACACACACATATTTGTTTTTGTGAAAAGTGGGTACATTACATAGGCTTCCATTCATTTTATACAGATCAAAGCGTATATTATTTTTCCCTCACCCCACCCTACCCCTAAACCCAACCATCACAGGAGACAGTGTACAGCTTTACTCCCTGAACAAACTCATCCTGTGTGATTTATAAGCTTTTTGAGAAGTGAGGACGTCCCCAATGTCCTCATATTTCACCTCCTTTTTGTAATACTTGTGTCATACCTATGTCATTACAAAGATTTGTGTCCTGACATGTCACAAAAACACGTACACACACACACACACACATATATATATATATATATATATATCAACAGATGCACAAACACATATGAAGACAGTCAACATATGAACACACACACACACAAACTCACTATGGTACTTCCTCTGAAGCTCCTGCTGCATCTGCTGAGAGCTGGATCCATCAGGACGCATGAATCCCAGAAGTCTTTGCTGCAGGTTTGCTGGTGAGCTGAAACTACGGAGGTCAAGGCAGAAAAAATAGACAGACATACAGGGGTTGGACAATGAAACTAAAATGTAAATAAAATAACTACATAAACACCTACGATTTAAATCTGATTTAGTGCTGGGCAAAAATTATTCAAGATTAATCACATATATATTTATACAGTTGAAGTCAGAATTATTCACCCCCTTCGATTTTTTTCTTTCTTTTTTAAATATTTCCTAAATGATGTTTAACAGAGCAAGGAAATTTTCACAGTATGTCTGATAATATTTTTTCTTCTGGAGAAAGTCTTATTTGTTTTATTTTGGCTAGAATAAAAGCAGTTTTTAATTTTTTAAACACCATTTTAAGGTCAATATTATTAGCCCAGTTAAGCAAATTTTTTTTTTTTGATAGTCTACAAAAAAGACCATCGTTATACAATAACTTGCCTAATTACCCTAACCTGCCTAGTTAACCTAATTAACCTAGTTAAGCCATTAAATGTCACTTTAAGCTGTATAGAAGGGCCTTGAAAAATATCTAGTCAAATATAATTTACTGTCATCATGGCAAAGAGAAAATAAATCAGTTATTAGAGATGAGTTATTAAAACTATTATATTTAGAAATGTGTTGAAGAAATCTACTCTACGTTAAACAGAAATTGGGGAAAAAATAAAAAGGGGGGCTAATAATTCTGACTTCAACTGTGTGTGTGTATATATATATATATAAATTAATCAATAAATAAACTACACCCACACACTCAGACAGGAAGTAAACAGGACCTACTTTGCCACACCAAGGGAAGTTGGACTGAACTGTGAGTTTTTGTCCAGGAACTCTTTCAAGTCCTGAAGCTCCATCAGGACGAGCTCCAGATCAGAAGAACTGGCTGTGCTCTCCAGCTAAACAGATGAAAACACCAATCAAATCATACATGCAAGTGCTGTGATGACTGATTTCACACTTCATGAAAAAAACGTCAGCCTGAAAAACCAAATACTTTGATTGTCAAGATTTCTGATTGGCTGAAATCTAAAGTGATAAACAAAAGAAGAAAAAAAAAGATTTTAAAAAGTAAACAAACAAATAAGTAACTGAAGCTAAGAAAATAAAAGCAACTGAAGTGTTTAAAAAAATACTCCAAAATCTGCCATTACTAAAAAAAAAAAAAGCACAAAATAAATACAGATTAATAAATAAATACAAAAATACATAAATTGTTTACTCCCAATAAGTAAAACACAAAAGAAAAGCCATATCAGTTACAAATAAAATAGTTTTTACTCCAAATAAAAGTAAATAAATACAAAACATGTTGGTAAAAAACAAAAAGACCCGAATCCCAATGTTTACTCACAATAAAAATACACAAAATAAAACCCATATTGGTTAAAATAATAATAATAATAATAATAATAATTCATTCATTCATTCATTCATTTTCTTTTCGGCTTAGTCCCTTTATTATTCCGGGGTCGCCACTGCGGAATGAACCGCCAACTTATCCAGCACATGTTTTTACGCAGCGGATGCCCTTCTAGCTGCAGCCCATCACTGGGAATAATAATAATAATAATAATAAATCCCAAAATTTGTTTTCACTCACAATAAAAGTAAATAAATACAAAAAGAGGAAAAGAAAAAAAAACCTTAAAATACAAAAATACCCAAATCTGTTTTACTCAATACAAATAAAGACCATATTGGTCAAATAATAATAATAATAATAATAATAATAAAATAAAAAGTCAAAATAAAAATAATATATATAAATAATTCAGTTTTTACTCACAATCATCACCGTCTGAGTGCCTTTGTTTATGGGGGTCTCCATGGCGAGGCTGCCGTCCCAGATGTTCCTGTTTCAGGGCATCAACACAAAGCCAATCAGTGCATTCTTTATTAATGCATCGGTCATTTAAACCTTCATCCTGCTGTTTTAAAGTCACATAATTGACTGACCCAAGTATACGAGTGAAGTAAATACTGATGCCATTGTGTTTTCCAGAAAAGACCACTTCAGGCCCGGAGGACACAGCAGTGATGGGGACGCCGCCGGGGCTCATGGGATTCGCAGGAACATACGGGGTCGACACATTTGGAGGAAACATGCCTGATGAGGAAAGAGGAGTCAAACACACACTTAAAAAAACAGCAGGAGAACACATTTCTGTACAGCGGTGTTTCTCAGTCTCGATCCTCGCAATCCACTGCTCTGCACATTTCATCCATTTCTGTGAGATGTTTGTTCTAATTTAACAATAAGTGCCCTTCAAAGTGCACTCCATAGGATGCTTCAGTTTAAAAAGATATATATATATAAAGGTCTTGTGAAGTGCTTCGAAACGTGCATTTTTAATTTTATGTTTCAATTTGTTAAATCAAAATTTACAATGTTTGCTTCGCTAGTTCACATTGCTATTCTTAAGGTAAAGAATTAATCTAATAATAATAATTCCTTACATTTATATAGCGCTTTTCTGGGCACTCAAAGCACTTTACACATTGGGGGGAATCTCCTCATCCACCACCAGTGTGCAGCATCCACCTGGATGACGCGACGGCAGCCATTTTGCGCCAAACCGCACACCACACACCAACTGATTGGTGGAGAGGAGACAGAGTGATGAAGCCAATTATGATATGGACAGAGGCCTGTGGGCAGATTTGGCCAGGATGCCAGGGTTAAAGCCCAACTCTTTTACCTGGGATTTTTAATGACCACAGAGAGTCAGGACCTCGGTTTAACGTCTCATCCGAAAGACGGCGCTCACTGAGCAGTATAGAGTCCCCGTCACTATACTGGGGCATTAGGACCCACACAGACCGCAGGTTGGGCGCCCCCTGCTGGCCTAACTAACACTACTTCCGGCAGCAACCTAGCTTTCCCATGTGGTCTCCCATCCAGGTACTGAGCAGGCGCAGCCCTGCTTAGCTTCAGAGGGCGTCCATCTGAGAGTTGCAGAGAGCTAGCTGCTGGCAGTTAATCCAGTTAATCTGTGCAAATAATCCAATAAATTTGTGTTTCAATCTAAGTCTGAGCATTTGCTTCTGCGTTTGGAGTGGCAGTCCTTCTGATGCTGTCAACTTGAGGGTTTTCCATAGCAACTGCATATCAATATTCTTAACCACGCCTCTCTTACCGTTAGTAATGAGGGAATGATGCAGAAGTAAGCCCCTTCCCCTACTCAATATTCCATTTCTGTTGCAAGTACATCAACATACTGAAATAAAGCCCCGCCCACTACCCAATATTCAGTTGGAAGTATGTCAACATACTGAAATAAAGCCCCAGCTCCACCCCCTACTCAATATTTCGTTTTAGTGGGAAGTACATCAGCATACTGAAATAAAGACCCACCCCCTACTCAATATTCCGTTTTAGTTGGAAGTACATCAACATACTGAAATAAAGCCCCGCCCCCTACTCAATATTCCGTTTTAGTTGGAAGTACATCAACATACTGAAATAAAGGCCCGCCCCTACTCAATATTCCGTTTTAGTTGGAAGTGCATCAACATACTGAAATGAAGCCCCGCCCCCTACTCAATATTCCGTTTTAGTTGGGAGTGCATCAACATACTGAAATTAAGCCTTACCCCTACTCAATATTAAGTTTCAGTTGGAAGTACATCAACACACTGAAATAAAGCCACCCCCCCCCCCCCCCCCCCACTCAATACACAGTTTCAGCTGGAAGTACATCAACATACTGAAATAAAGCCCCGCCCCCTACTAAATATTCCATTTTAGTTGGAAGCACATCAACTAAAATTTAAATAAAGCCCCGCCCCTACTTAATATTCAATTTCAGTAGGAAGTACATCAACATACTGAAAAAAGCCCCGCCCCTACTCAATATTCCATTTTAGTTCGAAGCACATCAACATATTTAAATAAAGCCCCGCCCCTACTCAATATTCTGTTTCAGTTGGAAGTACATCAAAACACTGAAATAAAGCTACGCCCCCTATTCAATAATCCATTTGAGTTGGAAGCACATCAACATACTTAAATAAAGCCAGGCCCCTACCCAATAGTCTGAAATAAAGCCCCGCCCCCCTACTCACTATTCCATTTTAGTTGGAAGCACCAACATAAGTAAATAAGTAAACTGCAACTTTTCGTTCACGAGGACCTTAGAGAAATGCAAAATATGCACATCGGTGAATTGCGAGAACCAGGATCAAGAAAGGCTGCTGTAGAATGACATTCACATCCATCTGCATCTGAGAATTGGATAATCAGACTGGGATTTGATTTCATTAAATAAAATTCTCTCTTTAGAACAACATGCAAAACAACAGGAAGAACACGTGAAGGACATGCATTGTGGGCCGGGAATGCATGCATGCGGACAGACATCGGTTAATCAAACTGCATTAATGTCAACAATAGTAGTACACCAGGGCTGCACAACTGCAGAAAAAAAACTGACGCTGATGATATTTTGGTTTTGTGTGATAACCGTGTCATTAGGAGCCAGCATTTTAGATGGCCTGTGGGTGAGTAAATTACCAGGAAGTTTTCATTTTTGAATGAACCATCCCATGCCTTTAATAAAATCACCTCACACATCGTCAAAGCAACTCCCACTTCATCACATATATGGTGAATAATAATGCAGATGTAATGATTGGCTCTAATTGTGTGGTCAGTTGTTTCTGGAGGTGGTGCAGCCCTACAGTACTCAGATCAGTGTCTGCTGTTATACCTGGGGCAGGAGTGGCAAGAAAACTGGGGTTTGGTAATGGGCTGCCGAAGGGCATGGGGGATCCTACAATCACAGCAGACTACAGATTAGACATTAGTAAACACTGGACACTATAGGGCTGGGCAATATGACAGAAACCTCATATCACATTATAGAGGTCATCTAATATCCTAATAACCATATATATCTCAATATAGTACAGTTTCGGTAAATACAATCAATTTATTGAACACATGTAAGGGACTATTTTTTATTTTTACATTTTTAAGGTATATACTCGTATACTTATATATTTCTCACTTTATTTAGAATATCAGAGCGCTTATTTGATTAAGGATGTAGAACTACAAAATAAATATGAATAAAACACAGATTATTACAGGCCCGACATAAAATATTGCTAAATAAAAAGCTTAAAGTAAGCTCGAACGTTCAAAATCGCAACTTTCTCACTTTTGATTTTGTCCATAAGACATATATTGTCATATTGCATCATCTCATATATTGATAATGAAATACTCTCATCGGCCACTTTATTAGGTACACCTTACAAGTACTGGGTTGGACCAAATTTTGCCTTCAGAACTGCCTTAATCCTTTGCGGCAGAGATTCAACAAGGTACTGGAAATAATTCTCAGAGATTTTGCTCCATATTGACATGATAGCATCACGCAGTTGCTGCAGATTTGTGGGCTGCACATCCATGATGAGAATCTCCCGTTCCACCACATCTCAAAGGTGCTCTATTGGATTGAGTTGACTGTTGAGGCCATTTGAGTACAGTGAACTCATTGTTATGTTCAAGAAACCAGTCTTAAGATGATTCACGCTTTATGACATGGTGCGTTATCCTGCTGGAAGTAGCCATTAGAAGATAGAGACACTGTGGTCATAAAGGGATGGACATGGTCAGCAACAATACTCAGGTAGGCTGTGGTGTTGACACGATGCTCAATTGGTACTAATGGACCCAAAGTGTGCCAAGAAAATCTCCCCCACACCATTACACCACCACCACCAGCCTGAACCGTTGATACAAGGCAGGATGGATCCATGCTTTCATGTTGTTGAGGCCAAATTCTGACCCGACCATCTGAATGTGGCAGCAGAAATGGAGACTCATCAGACCAGGCAACGTTTCTCCAATCTTCTATTGTCCAGTTTTGGTGAGCCTGTGTGAATTGTAGCCTCAGTTTCTTGTTCTTAGCTGACAGGAGTGGCACCCGGTGTGGTCTTCTACTGCTGTAGCCCATCCGCCTCAAGGTTGGGCGTGTTGTGTGTTCAGAGATGCTCTTCTGCAGACCTCAGTTGTATCGAGTGCTTATTTGAGTTACTGTTGCATTCTATCAGCTGGAACCAGTCTGGCCATTCTCCTCTGACCTCTTGCATCAACAAGGCATTTGCGCCCACAGAACTGCCGCTCACTGGATATTTCCTCTTTTTCGGACTCTCTGTAAACCCTAGAGATGGTTGTGCATGAAAATCCCAGTAGATCAGCAGTTTCTGAAATACTCAGACCAGTCCGTCTGGCACCAACAACCATGCCACGTTTAAAGTCACTTAAATCCCCTTTCTTCTCCATTCTGATGCTCACTTGAACTGCAGCAGATCGTCTTGACCATGTCTACATGCCTAAATGCATTAAGCTGCTGCCATGTGATTGGCTAATTAGAAATTTGCGTTAACGAGCAGTTGGACAGGTGTACCTAATATAGTGTGTGTGTGTATATATATATATAAACTATAAATTAATTGAATTTACAGAAACTGTACTATATCATGATTATTGACCACATGCAAAATGCCTATTTCCTTTTCTTTCTTTCTTTTTTACATTTAAAGTATATACTCATAATACGCACTCACTGTAAATAATGTATTCTGCGAAAGCATGACATAAACAATAGAGCGTAACATGAAACGGTAGATTTTTTATTTTGTTCATATGATATATATTGTCATATTGCACAGCCCTACTGAAACTGCAGATGGTTAAGTGTTAGGAGGACGGGTCGGTGTGGTAGAGCACTGTTTTTTTACCTGGCACAGGTGAGCTGAAGAGGGGCCCGACATTACTGGGGGCCGACAGGGCAGATGGGAAACGCATCTGAGCCTCTCCACCATACCTGCACAAACACACATCAGGGCAAATCAGCACAACACACACACTAATCAAATAATCCAAGTGAAATTAACAAATACAGCTGAAGACAATATTGTATTCTTTTTAAATATTTCACAAGTGATGTTTAACGAAGCAGGGAAATCTTCACAGTATTTCCTAGAATATTTTTCTTATTTTCATATTTCTTTTAGTTTGGCTGGAATAAAAGCCGTTTTTACATTTTTTTTAAACTGATTTTGAGGTCAATCTTATTAGCCCAATTAAAAAAAATTCGGAGTGGCTACAGAACTAACCCCTGTTGTCCAATGACTTGCTTAATTAACCTTGTTAAAGGTGCAGTATGTAAGTTTGACACCCAGTGGTTGAACTAGGTATTGCATTCCTGGATCAAAACAAATGCAAGTGCAGGTTGCCAGATTGAGGACCAACAGGACTATAGAGCAGTCTGACTATCCAGCCTAAAGGCTGATTTAAATCGTGTTCAAAATAAAAGCATCGGCACCCGATAAAAGGAACATTTTCCATTTTAAAGGAGTTTTTGTCCTAACCAACACCTCGAATTGATATATTAGAAGCGGCTTCTATTCACAGCTGAACAACAGAAAACTATGACTATGATCAGCTCAGGTAAACCTCATGTGCTTTATTCAGTATTAAATGCTAACAATGTGAGTTTGAATGCCATTTTACATGACATTTATTGTCATACTACTGAAAGCAGCAGCAGATAGTTTTATTTTATTACAATAAAACGTTTGAAATTGACTCGAAACCAACACATATCAGTGATTCAGCATGTATATTCATTAGACTTTTTAAGCTCCTTTTAAGACCTTTAAGAATAATATTTTAGACTTTAGAGATTTAGTTTTTCTAATAACCCAGTATTATCATGAGGAATCATATAATTGCTTTTAGTAGTCTTTCCCTGATTAGAGAATTCATTGAGGAATTTGTTGTAAAAGCTGTTGTGAATTGCATCTCTTTGCAATAAAAAACTTAAATATAAAAAATAAGGTTTTACTGAGATGTATTGTTGGTTATTGATCGATTGGATGGAAAAATTAAGACCTGTTAAAAAATACAACACAATATTTCAGTGAATTTATGACTTTAAGGCATGAAAATTTAGTTTTTGAAAGACATTTCAAGACTTTAAGACCCAGTGGACACCCTGATGTAACAAAAAAATGCTTTTATGTCAGCATAATAAATCAAATGACACTTTGCAATATAAAGGTCCAACACCTTAGAAAACAGAAATCTTTTTGCAATCCAATTATTACATTTAAGGACTATTTAATGCTGACGAATTTACACAAATATATAAGAGGATCTACTTTAAAGTATTAAAAAAGTGTGTGTGTCATCCTGGAGTGATTGATTCTACAAATGATCTGATGTCTGACCTGAAGAAGGCTCGTGTGGCCCACACAGACACCTCTCGGTCGCAGGCGGCATTGGAGCAGGCCAGGATGAGTGCAGTGGCACACGCTTGCTCTTCCTGTGCAGGGAACAGACACAGTTATTAACAGGACTGCACATTGATGTGGATGAGGGATACATTTTTTTTTTTAAAAAGCAGAGCACTTCAGAAGCACTTTAGTGTACCAGGGCATGCTGCTGGCATTTGGGAACCCAAATGAGGCATTTCTCCTATGCATAAAAGGCATGGTGATTATTAAAAACCTGTTTGTTTTCGTTTCGTTCTCCTATAAGTTATTTATTATTATGTAACTAGCGGTAAGTAGCACAAAGCTTGACTGAAAGTTAGACTGAATTGCCTTATTTATTCATTCAAGAGTGCTGTTAATCTTTTAAATTAGATTATAACAGTAATATATCATTGATTATTTACTACATCCAATCAGATCGCAGTAGAAAAAACAAGCCACGCCCACTGTTTTCTAATTTAATATTCCATTTCTCTAGGAACTGCGTCACAAAGAAGCTGCAGTCTCACTAGAGTTTGAGCTTGCGAAATTCTGTCGTACGGCGCTGCGAAAAAGAGGCGGGATTAAACAAGATGATTAGACATTTAAAAAGCGAGCGATTGCTCCTTGTTTTAAATTTCTGTTCAGAGAGGTCATGTTTTGATCCTGGATTGGTCTCACGCAGTCAAGTGATGTGATTTCGCAGGTCAGAGTTCACCAAGCTTGAACTTTGCGCGAAATGCGAAACTTGACACATGACCCTGCGTTACCGGTCTGACGCATTCGCGTGCGTATGAATGGAAGTCTATGGGTAGAAAAGTCCAATGTGACCGCAGCTTAAGAAAAAAAATAGTGGCAGCTTCCCGTTTAGGTGGTCTTTAAGACATATTAAGACTTTTTAATCTCCTGTGGACACCCTGCTCTCTGCATTGAGGAGATGAAGATCAGACTCGCCCTGTGCAGCTTGAAGAACCTCTCGATCTCCTCACTCTCGCCTCCAGCACTGCTCACCAGCAGGTGGCGCAACTGATCCACCGGACGCAGCTTGTGGAAGATGTGGCTCCCCTGCAGGCAGTAAAACACACCGTAAGAAAACAAATAAATGAAGGATTTCATCGATCAGTCCCTCCAGGATTTTACCATCACAGAATTTAAAGGTCTTCTACTTTTTACCTCTTGTTACAACATGTAAGATAAGTCTTCGGTGTCTCCAAAATGTGTCTGTGAAGTTTCAGCTTAAAATGCCCATCAGATCATTTATTATAGCCTTCTGAACAATGTCAATTTTGGGGTCAGAGTAGAAATGTAGCTGCTATTGTTGCCTGTGCCTTTAAATGCAAATGAGCTGGTTCTCCCCACCCACCGTTCCCACATGCACGTCTGATTTCCTGCATTATGTCAGATAAAGAGAAGTCTGTGGCAGAGACAGACACAGATGAAGCAGAGATCCAGTTCATGGAGTCAAAAATACCAAGTAATAGTGAACCAGGAAGTTCCCCAGTGGTCATCTGATAAATTTGTTGTTTTTGAGTTTATTCAGCCTTTTTGCAATAAGGTTACAAAGTTTGCAGGTATACACACGCACATATACATGTGTTACTATGGAGTCCACTATGACTTCCTTTGTTTTTAAGGTATTGAGGACCAAGTTGTTATCACTGCACTATAAAACCAGTTTATTCACCGCAAAAATGCTACAAATTTTAAGAACAATAACCCTGACACCATGACAACCTCATAACATTAGAATTCTGAGTGTGCCTCACACAGGTGAGTGGGCTTGACTAGGCATGGGCCGGTATAAGATTCTGACGGTATGATAACCTTGGAAAAAATATCACGGTTTCACAGTATCACGGTATTGTGCTCACTGCTCTAAAATATATTCTTTTTAAATGTTTCGGTAAAAAACAAAAACTTTTTTCCCCTTTGAAAACAATATATTCTATTCGATTTATGATATTTTGGAGAATTAAACAAGTCAGGCTATATAATTCAAATGAATCATTGACGTCTGCCGTCTTCATTAGTTTCAAAAACACAGATTTCTTTACAATTTAAAATGGGATATTTGGATATCGTTTCTGCTGGAGATACTGCAAAAAAAAAAAAAAGTAAATAAAAAAATCGTAAACATACCTTAGGGTCGGTATGACAGAAAATGTTGGCGGTTTTGAAAACCTTGACTATTCCAAACCGCGGTATACCTTGAAAATGGTTATCGTCTCATGCCTAGGCTTGACAAACCACCTGTAGAAAACCCACTCTTTCATCTCTGACACTTTAACACACACTTGCACCAGTTTTGCACCAGACACGTTCTTACAATCACTCCATACCTATAAAAAAACCACTGCATTTACGAAGTGTGCGTCACACAGGTGAGTGGACTTGACAAACCACCTGTAGTAACCACTCTTCTCTCTTTCTTTCTTTCTTTCTCCCTCTATCTACAATTCTATCTATCTATCTATCTATCTATTTATCTTTTCATCCATCCATCCATCCATCCATGAAGTGTGCCTCACACAGGTGAGTGGACTTGATAAACCACCTGTAGTAAACACTCTTTTCCCTCTTTCTTTCTCTATCTATCTATCTATCTATCTATCTATCTATCTATCTATCTATCTATCTATCTATCTATCTATCTATCTATCTATCTATCTATCTATCTATCTATCTATCTATCTATCTATCTATCTATCTACACTTAACACACCCCACACACAAACTCTTCCACACCCCACACTGCACACCATCAAGATGTAGCATGCACTGCACTTTAACAAATCCATACTTAAAACAATACTGCCTACGTATCGCTGTCAACATTGCCATTTTTACATTGTCTTGTTTTTTTGTGAGTATGTTGTTGTATACTGCACTGTCTGTATTTTGCACTGTCTGTATTTTGCACTGTCTGTATCTTGCACTGTCTGTATTTTGCACTGTCTGTATCCTGCACTGTCTGTATCTTGCACTGTCTGTATCCTGCACTGTCTGTATTTTTGCACTGTCTGTATCTTGCACTGTCTGTATTTCGCACTGTGGTTGTATTTACACTGTCTGTATTTTGCACTGTCTGGAGCCAGCACCTAAGCTTTTCACTCATCATAGCACACGTGCTGCTGATGATGTGACAATAAAAGTGATTTGATTTGATCTATCTATCCATCCATCCATCCATCCATCCATCCATGAAGTGTGCCTCACACAGGTGAGTGGACTTGACAAACCACCTGTAGTAAACACTCTTTTCTCTCTTTCTTTCTTTCTCTCTCTCTCTATCATCCATCCATCCATCCATCTATCATTCTATCTATCTATCTATCTATCTATCTATCTATCTATCTATCTATCTATCTATCTATCTATCTATCTATCTATCTATCTATCTATCTATCTATCTATCTATACCCATCTGTCCCATCTATATATCCATCCATCCATCCATCTAAACACCATCCTCCTTACTCCAGCACTTAACTCTCTGAGCATTAACAGTTGCTTTGTATAATCAACACTTGCTGCATCTATTGCCTCTTCTTGTTGAATCGCTGAATGCCTCCTCAATTGTAAGCGTCTGCTAAATGACTAACTGTAAATGTAAGAATAGCCGCTACAAATTTAGTAATATTCAGGCTGCAAAATCCCCAAAATGTCCTGCGAAATCCTGGAGACACTGATCAACAGAAAAAGCTAAATCATACCTGAGCAGACAAGAGGACAAACTTCTGTGGTGGGACGTTGTGCTGCTGAACGACTAGAGGAGAATCGGTGAGAGGAATGAGATCTTTATTGAGAGGAGTGAGGATTCTGGGGGATTTCTTTTCCTCGATTGAACACAGAGCCCACGAGTGGCCGTCCACATTCACCGTCATCTGGAGGAAGAGATTGAAATTAGGGCTGCACAATATATGGTTTCAGCATCGATATAGCAATGTGTGCATCCAGAATAGTGGCATCACAAGATATGCAATGTTGAGTCTGAACTATAGTTGACCAGGAGCCACAGAATTGGATTTGATTACTGTATTTATATGGGATTTATACAATTTATGCCAAAAATAACTTTGTTTCTAGTCCAAATATCTACATTCCAAAGCGAAAATAAGATTATTTTGCTTAGCCCACATGCAGATAATTCATCTAGTTTAAAGGAAATCTTCTTTATTTTGACGTATTTCTTCTGAAGTTGAAAACAAAGCAATATTTTTTTTACGTGATCTAGGGCCTTTTTAGATATTTGGACTAGAAACAAGACAAAGCAAAGGAAGAAAAACATTTGTTTGCATTGTGATTATTTCATTTCTATACCTGAATACTGTTAGACTCCCTAGAAAACTGTCAAATAGTAGTATTCAACTTATTTTGTGCACATTTATTCTTCGGTATATCTTGTTTTGTGTTCAGCAGAAGAAAGAAACTCAGAGGTTTAAAATAAGTATGAGTAAATGACGCCAGAATTTTACATTTTTGGGTAAAAATGATTCTTTAACCCACAAGTGCAGTACATTTTGTAGCCCTGAATTCTTGCTAGTAAACAAATTTTAATCAATTACACAGAGCATGTTGTATTGGCTCAGCCCTTTAGGTTTACGTTTTATCTGCATTTTGTTGGATCTATTGATTTTTAATTGAACAAAAAAAGGCTTAAAGGGCCATGAAACCCCCCTGTCTCAGCAGGGTGTTTTTATACCTCTAGTTTGGAAAAAGTCAAGAAAGTGGGTGTGTCCAGCTCTGTTTAGGTGGGAGTGTCAGGGGAGGGAAAGAGGGAAGGATTTGCAAATATGGGAGTTTCCATTTGGGCACACGCTGATTTTCACAGAGGCGAGGCAAACAGTGTTGCCAGATTGGGTGGTTTCCCGCCCAATTGGGCGGTTTTGAATCAGATTGTGCGGGTAAAAAAAATCTCATTAATTAATGCCGCACACTCAGAGACGTCACGAAGTACTCGCAGGTACAGACATCCACTCTCCACGCTGGACTACACACAAGTACCTAATCGCCGTGACGCAGCTTCAAAAATTCGTTTCAAACCGGAAGAACAAATTTGCT
The DNA here is from genome assembly GCA_903798195.1 of Danio kyathit. NCBI lineage: Eukaryota > Metazoa > Chordata > Actinopteri > Cypriniformes > Danionidae > Danio > Danio kyathit. The sequence continues at coordinate 2,421,539 of LR812528.1, forward strand.
CAAAATAACGCAAAAACAACCAATTTTCACTTTTTAGTGCAATATATGTGTCCTAATAGTGTTTATAGCAGCGTGGGACACAGATATGACTGTCAACAGCTTAAAACATGTGTTTTGGTGTTTCGTGACCCTTTAAACCTTTTGTATTTCCCACTATTTTCTTATGGGTGCACAAATTTAACAAGTTCACCCCTATAAATCACACCACAAGCCCTATAAATTTACATATATACACTAAAGCGGCATTTATTACATGTAACAAAAAAAAAAAAAAAAAAGTTAACTTGTTAAATATTTATTACATTTGTAAATAACTGCTTTCTTATTGTATGTAGTTTCAAATTTTGCTTTTACTACAATTACCATTAACAATAATAATAATAATAATAATAGTAATAATAATGATAATAATAATAATGATGATAGTAATAATAATGATAATAATAGTTATAATAATAATAATAATAATGATAACAATAGTAATAATAATAATAATAATAATGATAATAATAGTAATAATAATAATAATAATAATAATAATGATAATAATAGTAATAATAATAATAATAATGGTAATAATAATGATAATAATAGTAATAGTAATAGTAATAGTAATAATAATAATAATGATAGTAATAATAATAATAACAACAATAATAACTAATATTTGAGTGATTTCTGAAGTATCATGTGACTGAAGACTGGAGTAATGAAGCTGAAAACTCATTAAAATCACAGAAATAAATTATTAAATTAAATGATAAACTACTTTTGAACAGTTATTTTATAGTGCAGTAACATTTCTCAGTTTTACAATATTTACTGTATTTTTGGTTAAATAAATGCAGCCTTAATAATTAAATAAATGAGCAGGAGAAGCTTATTTTAAAACATTTAGATTAGATGAGATTAGATTCAACTTTATTGTCATTACAAATGTACAAGTACAAGAAACCCCAAACTTTTGATCGGTAGTGTATGTGTGAAATACTTAAGTAAATAAAAAATTAATAAATGAAAGGAGACCTATTATGCCCCTTTTGCAAGATGTAAAATAAGTTGATAAAAATACCACACGAATAATGTTTTATAACAGTCTGAAACTGACTCTGTTAGGCTTTGATCCAAATTGTGGTTATTTGATGACTGTCACTTTAAATTAAAATGAGATGTGCTCTTCTCAAAAGAGGGCGGAGCTACAAATACCTGTGCGTCAGCATGCCGACAAATTCAAAACAGCACTAACGTCATCTCTGTGAAAAACTGAAAACGTCAAACGAAGAAACATTTATAACGCTCCACGTTTATAATCATTAGTCCTGACATATCTTCAACAGGAACGATGTAAAAACTGTAATGGCGGATGGCTGCTTCTCACTCAGGGCTGTTTATGCTAATGAGGGAGAGATGGTCACTAGTGGGCGGGGCTTTCCCCCTCTGATGACACGTACAAAGGGAGAATGTCAATCAAAGTGTTTCTGCAGACTGTTTTTATCAAGTCTGATTATAAAAAGTACAATTAAAACATGTTTACCATTAGAGGCTGACTATATTCACACACTGCTACTGTGTTTTAACCCCTTATAAGGATTTTTGCATAATAGCTCCCCTTTAAAAGACAAACTAAAAACACATTTAGAAGAGGAAGGAAAGTGTCAGACCTGAGCCTCCATAAGGGGTTTTTTGAAGGGGAAGGAGTCGTGGTTGATGCACCACAGCAGGTCACTGTCCTCCGTTTGAGACACGGCCATCAGAAGGACTCCTCTGCTGTACAGCGCCTTGTGCACTTTGGCTGGTTTCTGCAGGGTGGAGGACGCAGAGAAGCCGGGCGGCAGACGCACGTGCACCAGCGCCAGGATGCTTGGTCGAGCCGCGACATGCTTAGCATTGGGTGGAGCAAACGGTATGGTGCTGAAGTAAAGACGCACACCTGCACAACACACAGAAACACACTTGTATGTGCGGTTGAAGTCAGAATTATTCGCCCTCCTGTGAATTTTTCAGATTTTTCCCAAATGATGTTGAACAGATTCAGGAATTTTTCACAGTATTTCCTATAATATTTTTTCTTCTGGAAAAAGTCTTGTTTGTTTTATTACGGCTAGAACAAAAGCAGTTTTTAATTTTATTTTAAACCATTTTAAGGTTAATATTATTAGCCCCCTTAAGCAATATTTGTTTTGGATTGTTTACAGAACAAACCACTGTTATACATCGACTTGCCTAATTACCCTAACTTTACCCTAATTAATAAATGTCACTTTAAGCTGAATACTAGTATCTTGAGTAAAACATAGTCTAATATTATGTGCTGTCATCATGGCAAAGATAAAAAAAAATCAGTTAATAGAAATGAGTTATTAAAACTATTATGTTTAGAAATGTGTTGAAAAAATCATTACCTTTAAACAGACATTGGGGGAAAAAATATACAGGGCGGCTAATAATCCTACTGTACTTCAATTGTACATCAACCATTCATTAGATTGTCTATTAATGAAGAAATGAAATGTTTGTACCAGCATGGGTGACGGCCAGCAGCTGACAGTCTGAAGACTCCGAGCGGTCGATCACTGCGATCTGAACAATAGGCTTGAACACGGAGCGATCAATTGTCCTGGCAAAAAAAAAGAGGTGAAGACTCATTAAGTGTTTTATTTAAATGCATCGTACTTAATTAATTAAAAACTGTATATGGGGGAAATAAGCGTGACCATTTGTTGTATGCATTTAAGATTTATTTTAAAAAGTAAATAATGATTTTAATAAAAAAATAGGCAAAGACACATTTGAACAAATAAATGCATGCATAAATACATTATATATATATATACACAGGGAGTGCAGAATTATTAGGCAAGTTGTATTTTTGAGGATTAATTTTATTATTGAACAACAACCATGTTCTCAATGAACCCAAAAAACTCATTAATATCAAAGCTGAATATTTGTGGAAGTAGTTTTTAGTTTGTTTTTAGTTTGAGCTATTTTAGGAGGATATCTGTGTGTGCAGGTGACTATTACTGTGCAGAATTATTAGGCAACTTAACAAAAAACTAATATATCCCCATTTCAATGATTTATTTTCACCAGTGAAACCAATATAACATCTCAACATTCACAAATATACATTTCTGACATTCAAAAACAAAACAAAAACAAATCAGTGACCAATATAGCCACCTTTCTTTGCAAGGACACTCAAAAGCCTGCCATCCATGGATTCTGTCAGTGTTTTGATCTGTTCACCATCAACATTGCGTGCAGCAGCAACCACAGCCTCCCAGACACTGTTCAGAGAGGTGGACTGTTTTCCCTCCTTGTAAATCTCACATTTGGTGATGGACCACAGGTTCTCTATGGGGTTCAGCTCAGGTGAACGAGGAGGCCATGTCATTAGTTTTTCTTCTTTTAGACTCTTTCTTGCCAGTCAAGCTGTGGAGTACTTGGACGCGTGTGATGGAGCATTGTCCTGCATGAAAATCATGTTTTTCTTGAAGGATGCAGACTTCTTCCTGTACCACTGCTTGAAGAAGGTGTCTTCCAGAAACTGGCAGTAGGACTGGGAGTTGAGCTTGACTCTATCCTCAACCCGAAAAGGCCCCACAAGCTCATCTTTGATGATACCAGCCCAAACCAGTACTCCACCTCCACCTTGCTGGCGTCTGAGTCGGACTGGAGCTCTCTGCCCTTTACCGATCCAGCCACGGGCCCATCAAGACTCACTCTCATTTCATCAGTCCATAAAACCTTAGAAAAACCAGTCTTGAGATATTTCTTGGCCCAGTCTTGACGTTTCAGCTTGTGTGTCTTGTTCAGTGGTGGTGGTTTTTCAGCCTTTCTTACCTTGGCCATGTCTCTGAGTATTGCACACCTTGTGCTTTTGGGCACTCCAGTGATGTTGCAGCTCTGAAATATGGCAAAACTGGTGGCAAGAGGCATCTTGGCAGCTGCACGCTTGACTTTTCTCAGTTCATGGGCAGTTATTTTGCGCCTTGGTTTTTCCACCCTGTTGACTGTTTTGAATGAAACGCTTGATTGTTGGATGATCACGCTTCAGAAGCTTGGCAATTTTAAGAGTGCTGCATCCCTCTGCAAGATATCTCACTATTTTTGACTTTTCGGAGCCTGTCAAGTCCTTCTTTTGTCCCATTTTGCCAAAGGAAAGGAAGTTGCCTAATAATTATGCACACCTGATATAGGGTGTTGATGTCATTAGACCACACCCCTTCTCATTACAGAGATGCACATCACCTAATATGCTTAATTGGTAGTAGGCTTTCGAGCCTATACAGCTTGGAGTAAAACAACATGCATAAAGAGGATGATGTGGTCAAAATACTCATTTGCCTAATAATTCTGCACTGCCTATATATATATATATATATATATATATATATATATATATATATAGTAACAAAAATATAAACTTAACATTTTAACATTAAGGTATTTTAAAATTTATTATAGCCTATTTATAATGGTTTTATTATTATTATTATTATTAATAAATAAAGATAAAAGCACACACTATATTAATGACAACATCAATTTTGGCCAAAATTAGCATTTATTTATATTGAATATACTACAGATAATAATTTTATTTCGAATAATAACAATAATGCTACAATAACATAACATTATTATTAAATTCATAGTACCCTGAATGACTATACTGAGTGATTAGATTTTTTTTGTTCTTTTAAAATGTGTTAAAATACACACTTTATTACACTAATAATTAGGGTTTTTTGCTATTTCTGCTGAGAATCTGCAGATTTCTGCGGAATTATTTTGGGAGTCTCATAACTAAAACCTTAATATGAGAAATAAAAAATAATGTCTTTTTAACTTGTATTTAATGTTTAAAATGCAAATCCAATTAGATGCACTTTATTTGGTAAACAAAGCAAGTCTCTCATATAATATCTCCACTAAAAGACAGAAAATATTACTGTACATACTGCATTGTACATAAATCAGATGAACATTTTTATATTAGTCAATAATATTACTGTAATTAATTTAAAAACTGAAGAAAATATAGATTTACACACATTTACTCAAGTAAATAAACAGAATTAATGATGGGCTAGAAAATCTGCAGAATTCTGCGCGCGCAGATTCCGTGTGGGCCTGCTAATAATCAATGAATATGCATTAATAAAACGCATTAATTAATATTTATTACTAAAACTAACAACAAAAACAAATAATTATTTTATATTTGTTATAAAACAAATTGCCTTTATGATTTATGAGTTTTCATACCCTTAATGTTAAATTATCCACATTTGAATGAGTTGGATCATATTACTTATCGTCTCTATTTTCATCATCTCAAATGTTTCTCTCAGTGAGTGTGTGTGTGTGTGTGTGTGTGTGTGTGTGTGTGTTTACCTGGCGATGTTTCCTGCAGCAGAGACGATGGAGCTCTGAGAAATGGCAGCCACTCGACTCATTCCCTGCCCATCAGCACCCAGATCATACACCTGACACACAGCAGAACACAACACGCGTATGAACATCACTATAAATAACACTGCTGGATGAGATTCAATATGCAGACACACACACCTGCAGGACTCCCTTCTCTGAGCGCGTGTATAAAATGTTGCGTGAATTGTCAACAGCAATTTGGACGACAGGATCTACAAAAAAGAAGAAAAAAAAGTGAAACATCAAATAAAAGCAGAAAACTTTCAGACAAACAAAGCATGATTTCTGTGACAGAATAAACGTATAGAATCATGAAATCTATAATTCACTCTATTAATCAAATGTTGAACTCATATAAACAGATAGTAATATTGAAGTGTTAGGGGTGTAACGATACTTCGAACCGAACCGAAATATCGCGATACACCAACCACGATACGAATCGCGAAACTCTCGTGGCGTACCGCGATACTCTTACGCCCCCTGCTGCCCATTGTTGAGGTTGACGTCACTTGTCTCTAACTAATTAAACCAAATTTAAGCACATATTTATTTGATCACATTTGATTAAATTGTATTAGTAATGAGGTTTTGTTCTAAATATTATATTCTAAAGTTAGTATTTTCCAAGTGCATGTCATGTCATGTGAGTGCGCGATCACTGGATTACTGCATGGTGTCCGCTACATTCATTCTTCCATGGCAGGGCGCCACACCAAAATTCACCCCGCCACTGACTGATGCTTGCGCGCCGATTTTCTCTGTTGGTGCACGGGATTCTTGCGTGCCCTCATATATACTCTGCTCAAGTGCGCTTTCAAAAACACGCAGCTGAAGTGCGATTTAGTGTGTTTACGCATCACGCATCAGTAACTGACTGACAGGTGCATGCAGCGTGTGAGGCTGGCAAATACGACCGCTTTCAGTTAAGATGAACAGAGTTTCCATAATTATACTTTATAGATAACAGATAATGCTTTATAATACTTTAAAATGTATAGATGACGTTGTCTTGCTGGACTTTATAGCCGTTTCACTTTACAGGGAGCATTTATGCCGCTTGGGTCTATTGGAGACATTCATAAATATTTCTAATGAAGGTTGGAGACATACATGTTACATAAACACACTAAGGCGCACTTGAGCGGAGTATATATGGGGGCACGCAGGAGTTTTGTGCATGGACGGAGAGAATAGGCGCGCAGGCAATATATTGACATTGCAGTTTTCAGCGCCGTGCACCGCATTCTTCCCTAGACTGAACTGTAGAATGAAATAAATACTAATATGACGTTCACCTCTTACCTGATGTCTTTAACAATACATTTTCTATGTGTTTGCAAAATGGAAGTCGTAAGACATCTTCCCTATCCACCTTACTCTAAGAAAAGAGTGAACTTGAGGAGGTATAGCTCAATGTAACGGGAAATAGCCAACAATAGCTGAGCCAAAAACTAACAAACAAATCAATCAAATTAAAAATGTACAAAAATCACAAAATATCTCAAAGTGGGCAAAAGTAATGCTAAATAATTTTGCCCAAACGAAAGTTAAGCAAAAACAACGAAAATCATAATCATGTTGACAAAATACACGAAAAACGAGATCAAAGGAAGATGCGCTCTCCTGCTTTTCCTGACGGGCTTTTTATATCCCCGCGCCACGACGCCCAGTAATGATAGATCGGTCTCCTGACCAATTAGCTGTCGTGAAGGTGGACATACAGAAATGACAGGCACGGAGAGAGAGAGAGAGAGAGAGAGAGAGAGAGAGAGCGAGCGAACGGGAGGCTAAAATACAACCAGCTAGAACCGTAACATTAGTTTCAGACAAAACTGCAGTGTATTCTCTTTGCTTGCGCGCCGATTTCCTTTGTTCGTGCGCAAAACTTCTTGCACGCCATCAAATATACACGCTCAAGTGCAGATCTTTATGTGGGCTTTCAAATAGCCGCTGCTGAAGTGCGATTTAGTGCGTTTTGCGACATTAACGCGTCCTGGGGTGGAGTGAGGGGGCTAGATATCTCCAGCAAGATAAAGTCATTGTATGCAGAGCCATTGACATTTATCAGTTAAGTATAATTATGGAAACTGTGTTCATCTTAACTGAAATTAACTGAAATATTTCATATGTTCTTAGAAAGGACAAGCCTGTTTATCTTTCACTATAGTCTACACTGCAGTTATTTATTTAATTTGAGTTTACTTTCTTAAGATGGCTGCACTAAAGAGAATTGTTTTTTCTGACTAGTCTATATTGGAGGTATTTATTTAATGTTTGTTGTTTACTCTGGTATCCTGACTGTACTAAAATGTGATGGCAAAGTTAATAAAGAAAAAGTTTAGTTGTTCTTGTTATTAAGTGAATCTATTGTTCCTTAGCATTGCTGTTAAGATGACATCAACCCTAACCCCACAGCGAACAGAAACCGAACCGAACCGAACCGTGGCTCCAAAACCGTGAACCGAACCGAATCGTGCCTTTAGTGTATCGTTACACCCCTATGAAGTGTGTATAAATACATAGGCTCAGAAAGAGTGGAGCATTATTTTAAAGAGTTGAAAAGATTAACCACCAAATCATCAAATCAGATGAAATCATGTTTAAAAACTGATTTTAAAAAGTCTAAAACTCGAAGTTTTGTTAAAGTCTGCTTGAAATCAAAATGTTTAATTATTTTGCTAGTTCACATTGTTATCCTTAAGGTGAATAATTAATCTGCACAAGTTAAGTGGCAGTCCTTCTTTGAACATCATCCTGAGGGTTTCCATAGCAACTGCAAATTAATACCTACCCTTACCATTACCTTGCTATGGGGGAATGTGCAAAAATAAAGCCCCGCCCCCTACTCAATATTCTGTTTCAGTTGGAAGTACATCAACATACTGAAATAAAGCCCCGCCCCCTACTTAATATTTAGTTTCAGTTGGAAGTACATCAACATACTAAAATAAAGCCCCACCCCCTACTCAATATTCAGTTTCAGTTGGAAGTACATCAACATACTGAAATAAAGCCCCGCCCCCTACTCAATATTCAGTTTCATTTAGAAGTACATCAACATACTGAAATAAAGCCCCGGCCCTACTCAATATTCAGTTTCAGTTTGAAGAACATCAGTAAATTGAAATAAAGCCCCACCCACTACTCAATATTCAGTTTCAGTTGGATGTACATCAGTACACTGAAATAAAGCCCCACCCACTACTCAATAATCAGTTTCAGTTGGACGTACATCAACATACTAAAATAAAGCCCCACCCCCTACTCAATATTCAGTTTCAGTTTGAAGTACAACACACTGAAATAAAGCCACGCCCCCTACTTAATATTCCATTTCAGTTGGAAGTACATCAACACACTGAAATAAAGCCCCATCCCCTTACTCAATATTCAATTGGAAATGCATCAGTATACTGAAATAAAGCCCTGCCCACTACTCAATATTCCAATTCAGTGGGAATTACATCAGCATATTGAAAAAGCCCCGCCCCCTACTCAATATTCAGTTTCAGTTGGACGTACATCAACATACTAAATAAAGCCCCGCCCCCTACTCAATATTCAGTTTCAGTTTGAAGTACAACAAACTGAAATAAAGCCACGCCCCCTACTTAATATTCCATTTTAGTTGGAAGTACATCAACACACTGAAATAAAGCCCCATCCCCTTACTCAATATTCAATTGGAAATGCATCAGTATACTGAAATAAAGCCCTGCCCACTACTCAATATTCCAATTCAGTGGGAATTACATGAGCATATTAAAAAAGCCCCGCCCCCTACTCAATATTCAGTTTCAGTTGGAAATGCATTAGTGACCTGAAATAAAGCCCCGCCCCCTACTCAATATTCAGTTTCAGTTGGAAATGCATTAATAAACTGAAATAAAGCCCCGCCCTCTACTCAATATCCATTTCCATTACCCAATATTCCCGCCCACTACTCAATATTCCAAGTGCATCAACATGCTGATACAAAGCCCCGCCCACTCATCTAAGCTAAATCAATTAAAACAGCGTTCTGAATGAGTAAAACTCTCACCGTCCTCAGAGAAGGAGAACTGCAGCAGTGATGGGATGAGGAAGGACAGGCTGCTCTTGGAGTGGTTGATCTTCCGGCAGCGCTGACTGAACCAGCCGGCCTCAGCCTGATACGCCACCTCATACAGACAGCCATCTTTACCAGCCATAAAGATGCGACCCGTGTCTGTGGAGGTGATGGCCAGCAGATATGTGTTATCTGTGGGGATGGTGTACAGCGGGTCTGGCAGCAGCTGCATCGCTCCACATGTACTGTCATTCAGACCTGCAGGAACATAAACACACATGAGCTGATGATAACATTGAGATGCATGGTCTAATGCTAAAATCGACACACGTGAGCTAATGGTGACATCGACACACATGAGCTAATGCTAACATTGACTCACATGAGGTAATGCTAACATATACATGAGCTGATGCTAACATCGGCACGCACATGAGCAACATCAACAGACATGAGCTAATGGTAACATCGACACACATGAGCTAATGCTAACATCGGCATGCGTGAGCCAATGGTAACATTGACACACATGAGCTAATGGCAACAATCAACACACGTTAGCTAATGCTAACATCGCCACAAACGAGCTAATGGCAAATGTGTTTATGCTGCATCAACACATACATGAGTTGATGCTAACATCGGCAGCCCCATAAGCTAATGGCAATATCAACACACATAAGCTAATGGTAACATCGACACACATGAGCTAATGCTAACATCAGCATGCGTGAGCTAATGGTAACATTGACACACATGAGCTAATGGCAACAATCAACACACATGAGCTAATGCTAACATCGCCACAAACGAGCTAATGGCAAATGTGTTTATGTTACATCAACACATACATGAGCTGATGATAACATCGGCATGTTCATTGCTAACATCGACACGCGTGAGCTAATGCTAACATCGATACACGTGAGCTAATGCTAAAATCGGCACGCGTGAGCTAATGCTAACACCGACACATACGAGCTAATGACAAATGCGTTTATGCTACATCAACACATACAAGAGCTGATGATAACATCGGCATGTTCATTGCTAACATCGACACGCGTGAGCTAATGCTAACATCGCCACGCGTGAGCTAATGCTAACATCGCCACGCGTGAGCTAATGCTAACATCGACACGCGTGAGCTAATGCTAACATCGACACGCGTGAGCTAATGCTAACATCGACAAGCGTGAGCTAATGCTAACATCGGCAGCCCCATAAACTAATGGCAATATCAACATACATGAGCTAATGGTAACATTGACACACGTGAGCTAATGTTAACATCGACACGCGTGAGCTAATGCTAACATCGACACGCGTGAGCTAATGCTAACATCGACACGCGTGAGCTAATGCTAACATCGACACGCGTGAGCTAATGCTAACATCGACACTCGTGAGCTAATGCTAACATCGACACGCGTGAGCTAATGCTAACATCGCCACGCGTGAGCTAATGCTAACATCGCCACGCGTGAGCTAATGCTAACATCGCCACGCGTGAGCTAATGCTAACATCGACACGCGTGAGCTAATGCTAACATCGACACGTGTGAGCTAATGCTAACATCGACAAGCGTGAGCTAATGCTAACATCGACACGCGTGAGCTAATGCTAACATCGCCACGCGTGAGCTAATGCTAACATCGACACTCGTGAGCTAATGCTAACATCGACAAGCGTGAGCTAATGCCAACATCGACAAGCGTGAGCTAATGGCAACATCGACACGAGTGAGCTAATGCTAACATCGACACGCGTGAGCTAATGCTAACATCGACACGCGTGAGTTAATGCTAACATCGACACGTGTGCGCTAATGGTATCATCGACACGCGTGTGCCTATGCTAACATCGACATGTGTGAGCTAATGCTAACATCGACACGCGTGAGCTAATGTTAACATCGACACGCGTGAGATAATAGTAACATAGACACACATGAGCTAATGCTAACATCGACACGCGTGAGCTAATGCTAACATCGACACACGTGCGCTAATGCTAACATCGACACGCGTGAGCTAATGTTAACACCGACACATACGAGCTAATGACAAATGCGTTTATGCTACATCAACACATACATGAGCTAATGCTAACATCGACACGCGTGAGCTAATGCTAACATAGACACGTGATAACTAATGCTAACATCGACACGCGATAGCTAATGCTAACATCGACACGCGTGAGCTAATGCTAACATTGACACGCGTGAGCTAATATTAACAGCGACACGCGTGAGCTAATGCTAACATCGACACGGGTGAGTTAATGCTAACATCGACACTCGTGAGCTAATGCTAACATCGACACGCGTGAGCTAATGCTGACATCGACACGCGTGAGCTAATGCTGACATCGACACGCGTGAGCTAATGCTGACATCGACACGCGTGAGCTAATGCTAACATAGACACGTGATAACTAATGCTAACATCGACACGCGATAGCTAATGCTAACATCGACACGCGTGAGCTAATGCTAACATTGACACGCGTGAGCTAATGTTAACAGCGACACGCGTGAGCTAATGCTAACATCGACACGCGTGAGCTAATGCTGACATCGACACGCGTGAGCTAATGGTAACATCGACACGCGTGAGCTAATGCTGACATCGACACGCGTGAGCTAAGGCTGACATCGACACGCGTGAGCTAATGGTAACATCGACACGCGTGAGCTAATGGTAACATCGACACTCGTGAGCTAATGCTAACATAGACACGTGATAACTAATGCTAACATCGACACGCGATAGCTAATGCTAACATCGACACGCGTGAGCTAATGCTAACATTGACACGCGTGAGCTAATGTTAACAGCGACACGCGTGAGCTAATGCTAACATCGACACGGGTGAGTTAATGCTAACATTGACACTCGTGAGCTAATGCTAACATCGACACGCATGACCTAATGCTGACATCGACACGCGTGAGCTAATGGTAACATCGACACTCGTGAGCTAATGCTAACATCGACACTCGTGAGCTAATGGTAACATCGACACTCGTGAGCTAATGCTAACATCGACACTCGTGAGCTAATGTTAACATCGACACACATGAGGTAATGCTAACATCTACACGCGTGAGCTAATGCTAACATCGACACACATGAGCTAATGCTAACATCGACACACAAACATACATGGCTTAATGTTGATTGGTCGATTTATAAACGTGATACTCACCCATCTGTGCTTTCGGGAAGCTCAAACCCAGGATCACCACATCCACCGGTGTGGCCAACACTAGCAGAAAGTGGATGTGTGGCTGAAAAATACCTGAAACAACAATTAAACAAGTTGGTCCAACGTTTACATATTTAGGCTTTTATTGGAACAAAGGTTAAATATTACATACAAAATAACACAAATTCAATGACTCAATAATTGTTACCAAATTTACTATGAATTACTGTTAATTAGTGACATATAATATAAATACTAATAAAAAAGTATGAACTTTTTTTAGTGCTGGGCAAAGATTAATCGCATCCAAAATAATCAAAAAGAAAGGGGATTTACGTGACTTTGAGCGTGGCATGGTTGTTGCTGCCAGACGGGCTGGTCTGAGTATTTCAGAAACTGCTGATCTACTGGGATTTTCATGCACAACCATCTCTAGGGTTTACAGAGAATGTAGAATAAAGAGGAAATATCCAGTGAGCGGCAGTTCTGTGGGCGCAAATGCCTTGTTGATGTCAGAGGTCAGAGGAGAATGGCCAGACTGGTTCCAGCTGATAGAAAGGCAACAGTAACTCAAATAACCACTTGTTACAACCAAGGTCTGCAGAAGAGCATCTCTGAACACACAACACGTCTCGATTTCTGCAGCCACATTTGGATGGTCGGGTCAGTATTTGGCACCAACAGCATGAAAGCATGGATCCATCCTGCCTTGTATCAGCGGTTCAGGCTGGTGGTGGTGGTGTAAAGGTGTGGGGGAGATTTTCTTGGCACACTTTGGGTCCATTAGTACCAATTGAGCATCGTGTCAACGCCACAGCCTACCTGAGTATTGTTGCTGACCATGTCCATCCCTTTATAACCACAGTGTCTCCATCTTCTGATGGCTACTTCCAGCAGGATAAGCACCATGTCATAAAGCGTGAATCATCTCAGACTGGTTTCTTGAACATGACAATGAGTTCACTGTACTCAAATGGCCTCCACAGTCACCAGGGCTGTGTATTAGCAAGGGCCTCACAATACGATACATATCACGATACATGGGTCACAATGCAATATATCACGATATATTCCGAGACAATAAATATTGTGATATATTGCAATAGTTTGTATTAGTATGTGTGTCACATTATATTGACAACTTGATAAAGTCGGCATACAAATTAAAATTCCAATTAATTTTCCATCCATTCCAATTCATTAGAACTGCACAGTGTGATTGAACAGAGAACTATATATATTGCAAAGCTTACAAATGGCATATTTTTTTGTCTAATTCAGCACTCCCTGGTATAGCGTTAAAACCAAAGTGCAGCCGCACGTCAGCTCTAAAAGCTGGAGGCACCTTTAAATTTTCCGTCATGCTCACTCTTGCTTACTTCTGATACCGTACTACTTGGCGTTTTGTTGATTGCGAGTTAGCGACATCTACAGGAGCGGAGGAGGAGGTCGTTTGGCACAACTTGAATCGATACTTGTGGTTGGACTATCGATACACTATCGTAAAAGAAATTATCGCGATGTATCGATATTTTTGCAAATTTTACACCTTTTGGATGTGGTGGACGGGAGATTGGCATCATAGATGTGCAGCTGAAAAATCTGCAGCAACTGCGTGATGCTATCATGTCAATATGGAGCAAAATCTGAGGAATATTTCCAGTAGCTTGTTGAATCTATGCCACTAAAAGATTACAAATTTCTTTAAATATATATATATATATTTCATTTGAAAATAAATTCTGAGGGAGCCTATACGTGTAATGCAGTTTCATGTCTCCAAAGTAATGCAATCTGTCAGTTTCAAAGCACGGCTGTGTCTATTGTCTAACAAATGGCTAGGTAACACTTTCTGGCTGGTCAAGTGGCAGGATGGGTTCGGACTCCAGCACTTCATTTGCATGCTTTGTTTTCATGCTAATATGTATCATGAATGGATACTAATATGCTGATGAAAAGTGCAGTTTACCCTGCTGACAACACCTTATTTGCATGCTTTGTTTAGGCTTTGTTCCCACCTATATGTATCACTGTCTTTAAAAAGGTATTTAAGTTGAGTGCCTGCTGCACTAGTAGAGATCTTTCGATGACGCCACAGCGACGCAGAGTTCTTATTAAAGGATTCTGCTTTGAAGATACCCGAGGGTCCAACCCGGTAGGGGCCCGGTTTATGGCCCCTAAACTCTGGAATAGCCTTCCTGATAATGTCCGAGGCTCAGACACACTCTCGCAATTCAAAACTAGATTAAAGACCTATCTTTTTAGCAAAGCATACACTCACTGCATCACTTAGCGGTATGACGCATGAGTGTGCCCCACGCAGGTTTTTGCATCTCGTTTATATACACTATGAACAGCAGCTACTCATCCCTAGGCCCTCAGACTATGCAGCACCACTGATGCGATCCAAGACCAGCGACGAGATGATCCCAAGGTTTTCATAATAGTGGACCAGGCTGTATCCTGAGCAGCTGTTGTGGTGGTCATGGAAGAGTGGAGAGCATGAGACTGATTCCTGTGACGCTCCAGGGACAGACGAGTCTTCGCTGAGGTCCAGCATTCTCCAGCCTCCAGTGCCTAGACTGCAGCTTTGCACAAGACGTTTGGCCATTGGAGAAATGGTCGTGCCCAACTGAGCCAGGTTTCTTTCGAGGTTTTTTAAATCTTCGCTTTCGCCAATTGGTAAAGTTTTTTCCTCGCCTCTGTCGCCACTGGCTTGCATGGTTCGGGATCTGTAGAGCTGCGCATCGATGGATTTGCTCTTCAGTGTTTGGACTCTCAGTAGTGATTATTAACCCACACTGACCTGAACTAAACTTAACTTAAACACTAAAAACTGAACTGACACTGTTTCAATTCACTATAATCTTCTATGTTAAGCTGCTTTGACACAATCTACATTGTAAAAGCGCTATACAAATAAAGGTGAATTGAATTGAATAGTAAGGTGTACCTAATAAAGTGGCCAGTGAGTGTATATAAACAGTGCACTAAAGAAAACTAACCTGGCTTTGGTTTGACTAGTCCGACTGACAGTATAGTTTCACTGAGTCCGTCAAAATACGCCACATCACTCCTGCAGAAACAAACAGGAGGAATAAATCACACTGATCAACACGGTTCTGAAATATCCAATGCAGCGGTACTCACCCATCCTCATAATTCCACATAAAGATATCATTATCAATGGTGAGCCAAGCTCTGGAGATCTCAGGGAAAACTCCCATCATGCAATTGCACTGCATATCTAATAATAGTGGCAATTAAGGCATTGCAAACAACTCAATGAATGAATGGATATTTCATGCTCTAGGTTAGTTTTTAATCAACAGACGGCGCTCTAGGCTAGTGTTTGACAGCTGACGGCACTCGAGTAGTGATGCATTTAGAAAATCTCAGAATCGATTTCTCAAATATTTTTCAACAGGTCTAATCTGTTTTTTGTGTTTCAGGATACGACCGAACTGCTCCACGAGCTCTGGGGGCAGAGGAACCCTGCGGATGGAGCTGAGTTCTGGGAGACTTGGCACGCTGATCAGAGCTGGTCCTTGCAGAGGATAATCCATGTCGGACACGCCAGACAGCGAAGGCATGTCTGCAAAACACACACACACAAGCACACTACGGTCAGCAAAGAAAGATGCGGCTCGCTTTTCTGTTCTAATGTGATGCTTCTTCAAAATGTTGACTTGATATTGCTGATTGTAATGTTACTGAATTGAGAAGTTAGAGAAAAGAGAAGTTACTTTGATTTAAGATTGAAAGGACATGTGCATTGTAACAAAAATAATGATGTGCAAAGATAAATTATTGATATTAAATGGACAGATCACTTCAAAACAGAAACTTCCTCATCATTTAAGATGATGCAGTTTATGATGAACTTACTGTGTGACGGGACATTGAGGAGCTCAGAAAGGTCTGGGAAACAGCGATCCTCCTGCAGATGACGGTCGATCCAGCGACTGGAGTTTTCCAGAGCCTCCTGAAGAACTGCTGCTGGACTGCTGGAGCCCAGACTGGACGGCATGATCACTGCACACCACACCAACCACCTGCACACACATACAAACTGACTTAAGCCTCCGGTCAGATCACATGAGTGTCGTGGGGATTTGGAAACGACAACAAATGGGCATCGTGACACAAGATTCAATCGCTTCTCCAGGGGGGTATTCCAGAAAGCAGGTTATGTGACATACCCGGGTAAGTTTGAGAGTAAGTAAGTGGATAACCTCAGATTTGGTTCCAAAATCTGAGGTAACTTCTGGGGTATGGTAAGTAGTCATAGCAACTTACTCTCTGAAGATAACCTGCTCGGTAGCAGGTTATGTTCCAGAGTTAGTCTGTTTCAGAGAGTTTACTGAGCATTGCGGGCTCTTTTGATGAAAATTTTGATGGACGTAGAAGCACAGATATACAGTTTTTTCATCGTGAGAGGGTTATAAGTGCATAGTTCTTTTCATAACCAAATAAGTATTTGAATGAGCGTTGTCGTTTTTCAAAAGAATCATTAATGTCTTTAACAAACCTTTTCAAATCAAACGTGACAAATCGCTACGCAGATCTGCGCTTACCATGGCTAACATACCGCTCAGTGCAGCTCTTTGTTTTTTGCGTCAGGGTATTTTACTGTATAATGTGGCAATAGCGTGTCCGTCTGTACAGTATGCCTGGCACTGAACTATTTTATACACTTTTGTACAGTTCATCGGCCATAAACTACTGAGTATCATTACTCGTATGTGTTAGAGCGCAGCAATAGTGTAGTGGTCAGTGCGCCCCTAAAGTACAACGGTGCTCACAGCAGAGCGAGTTCGAATCTCACATAGAGATTTTTTTTTCTCTTCCTCTCTCTCTCTGCACCCCTCACATTTTTTTCTGTAGCCTATATATAATATTATAAGAAGTGGCAGCTTTGTCTTTTCTATGAAAATATATTCATATTTAAAGATGTAGTCTTTCATATGTATACATCTTTTCACACAGCACACACACACCCTTGATACATTTTTTTAATATCATTTTTTTCTGGGTTTCCAAATGCTATTGGGTGCATTAATTGCAGCCTCTTTCCATCAGTCAATAAAGGACACTGATAATATGAAACATTTTTATCATTTTTAATATTAACAACTTAATTTTCTGTCCTTAACCTGTTGGTGTTACAACTATTAAACTCATTACTGGTTCCACTAACAATAGTTCATATGTAAAGACCCCACCTTATCACCTGGTTGAGGCTAAATGTCCAAGGTCTGTACATGATACCAGAATTTTCAGGGCGTCTTCATTATGACACACATTACAACAGGATACATTTGATTTACACAATGTTTTTATTTTATTTTATTGACTATATTTGTATTATACACCTCAATCATTACTGGCCACTACATTGGTTACTTGCTGGAGGACAGAGGATACCCCTTTTTGTATATGATGACACCCTACCCTGCACTCACCCTGACCCAGAGGAACCCTCAGTGACCCAAGCAGACCAATGAGATGGAAGAGTTCTAAGAGAAATGATTTGTTAAATTAATTAAATAGTTTGGTCTGAAGCACTGTTCATTTCTTTATTTCCTGAAATAAAATGAATGATTAGATTTTTACATTGCTTTATACACACACACCTTTCAACATGTAACATTTTGTTCCTGTACATTTCTCACTTTAAGGTGATGCTCATGTGACTTTATTTGTCTTTGAAGATGGACCTTATACAGCTACTTTAAAAATAAAATAAATAACAGATTGTTTTGTGATACAATAGTGAAATTCAAATATGGAAAAATGCAGAGACAAATTCTTACACTGTTTGTTAGTTAAGGCAGAAGGAACTTCGTCTGCATGCAAAAAAAAAAAAAACATACAAAGAATCTAAATTTACCTGACAGCAATCACTTACAACTGTGACAGACTGTGTGGTTTAAGGTCAAATAAATTAACCACTTCTCCTCAGCCTCCTTTCTGTTAGCTACAAGACAGAAATAATATTCTAGAGTGTTTAATACCGCTCCAGTAATCAAATATTACCTTTTAAAAGAATGTGTCTGTGTTTAATTTTGACTTTGGACAGAGTTCTTCTAGCTCCAGAAGAATAGCAATTTCTGTAGCCTTATATAGTCAATACACATTATTACTGTGGCCTTAAGAAATTAATGCCAGGACAATTAAATGCATGAATGGTTACACAACATACACAAAAAGGATGTTAAAGTTAGCAACATTTAATTTTTCATTACAATAAAGGGAGGGTGGCAGGTGTCATTTATTAAACTAATGAATTTTCTCTTATCATTATTATTTTTTATCTATTTATTATCTTATATTTATTTCCTTCGTTGATGCAGATGTGTATTGCTTTTTCTTTATAATCGGCCTTAATTCCTCATACGCCAGCATTAAAACCTCCAACTCCCCCTCTGTAAAGTGCGTTGACCTTTTTTTCTCACCGTGACTTTCTATGGTGACTCGTGAATTCGGCGATCTACTGAAAATGCCTTCAGGTGTGTGCCGTGCGCGCGCATTAACCCGCGGTTATCTTCAGGAGGTTGATTGAACTAACTCTCATCAGCTGTTTTGGAACTGACATACTCACGGTAAGCAGGTTTTGGGTTAATCAACCGAGAGTTCAGGGTTTAGCAGATGGTAAATTAACCCAGCTTTCTGGAATACCCCCCTGGTGTAATGTGGCTCAGTTCACGACAACCGATACCATGTCTGCGATGCTTCACAACGCCATCGCAAAAAGTCTAACATGCTTAATTTTTTCCCTGTTCTTCACGAGTTCTGTCTCGTTGGTGACACTGGGTAATAGGAGCACAGAAGTTCTCGGTTATATCCAATATGTCATTCGTTATTCTTGTTTACTTATGACTCGTTTCCACTGAGTGGTACGGTACGGTTCCGAACCGTACCACTTTTTCGACACCCTTTCGAAAGGGTACCAAACACGAGAAATGGTACCAAAAGGCGTAGCTAGACGCGCAGCTGAGCGCTATTGGTTTACAGAGATACGTCACGAGTTCACAAATCAGCCAGAATGAAAACAAAGAAGACGCCATGTTTTAATACACAGCCGAGAGATTATAGCGTAATGATATATACATATAATAATGAGCCCTGGTCGACCTGGGCTCAAGCGAACCTTGTTGTCGTCTTGATGAACAGCCACAAAGCCAAAAAGAAGAGCAGATTTTACTCTGTGCCCCATAGTTTTTTACGAGCCAGCCTGAAGCGCAAGCGGTTTCGCTTTCTTGCTTGCGCTCGCCGCGCATCTATATTTGAAATTATACATTTCTTGAGCTGATGATAATACCGTTCGCTTGATTATTGACGTGCTTTTGAAACCTGATCCTGTCAGAAACTGACAAATGCGAGAGTGACGCGCCAAAAAACAAACCCGGAGAAAAAAAAGCACATGATTTTCACACGCTTCTTGCGACCCTGTTGACTATTCTGAATGAAACGCTTGATTGTTGGATGATCTCGCTTCAGAAGCTTGGCAATTTTAAGAGTGCTGCATCCCTCTGCAAGATATCTCACTATTTTTGATTTTCGGAGCCTGTCAAGTCCTTCTTTTGACCCATTTTGCCAAAGGAAAGGAAGTTGCCTAATAATTATGCACACCTGATATAGGGTGTTGATGTCATTAGACCACACCCCTTCTCATTACAGAGATGCACATCACCTAATATGCTTAATTGGTAGTAGGCTTTCGAGACTATACAGCTTGGAGTAAGACAACATGCATAAAGAGGACGATGTGGTCAAAATACTCATTTGCCTAATAATTCTGCACTGCCTGTAATGGCTTATCGTGACAGGTTTACATAACAGCAGCATTGGGAAACACTGGTAATAAATATTCAATAAATAATTTACAAATTTCTTAATAAACAAGAATTACACAAAAAAACAGAAGACAACAACAATAGTGATAAAAGGGTCATATAAGATCTTTCTATTACGCCAGTGTTAAATATTCTAAAATTCTTCCAGAAGGCCCACAACACACACACACACACACATATATATATATATATATATATATATATATATATATATATATATATATATATATATATATATATATATATATATATATATATATATAAAATATTTATATTTTTTAGGTTTCTAAAAGTGTCTCTTCTCCTCACTAAGGCTTTAATCGGCTTGGCCAAAAGTTTTAAATGAATAAAACATATTTAATTAAAATATTTCATATGTTCATATACAATCATAGATATTTAAATCATATTTCATCTTTAAATACGCGTAAAAAGAACTATTTATATAGAGGTAAAGTTGGTTTTATATTCGGATATTCAGACATTCTCCTCAATAATATAACTTCAGAAAAGTATTATTTGCAAATTCTAAATAGCAAAATCATATAAGCAGCCAATGACTATCAAAGTACAACATTATTCACAGTCAATTAGATAGTGTTGATGTTGTTTTGAAGTCATACTTACGTGCTAATTCCGATCGAATATTCAGAGTAACATGATAAACAACATAGAGACTTCTAAATGAACGAATGTGTGAATATAAAACCAACTTTACCTCTATTATTTAGTGTTGTTGTGCATCCTTCAGGAATCATTTTAATATACCAATTTGTTAATCAAGAAACATTTATGATTATTATCAAAATGTTGAAAACAGTTTCACATTATTATTAAATAAGTCAGTTATAAAAATGATTTCATGAAACACTGACGAAATAATCAAAAGTGATCAAAGGCTTTTACAATGTTACAAACAACTCGCTAAATGGCTAAATAAGTAAAAACGCATGATGGTTTCTACAAAAGATAATCTAATAATAAAAAATGTACGTAATTTGAAGCATAATTCATAATATCCCAGAGTCAAATTAAGACAATACATGACATGTAGATGTACATTTAAAAACTGAAACATAACATCTCGTACAGCTATTACTGCAATAACAGCCATATATAAACATCATACACAAACATTTACATGTGTTTTTATTAACCTAATCTGAGAATAAACATATTTTAATAACTGGATGGTAATTTGTCAACAAAAACATGTTGAATAGCATTAGCCGCACAGCTAATTCAAAATACAATAGTAGCCGGTAGATGGGGAATAGACTCGACACAGCTTTACCTGAGCTCTCATTAAACACTGATTAAAATAACTCACCTGGGAGCGAAAAATAATGTTCATAAAATATCAGCTGAAAGTGAAAAAAAGACGAGTTTGTGGACTTCAGTGACTCCCGCCAAGCGCGTGCGTGTGTGACTGCAGCGGTGCCCGTGAAGCGCGCTGAAACCACCGCCGCGCTTCAAAATAAAAGTCACCGGTGTCAAAACCGTAAAAATATATCAATCAATATTCATTAATTCAGTGTGAGTCATCATGCAAATATGCAAATGATGCAAATAAAAACACTCGTAATACAATAAAAGTGAACAATTATATATATATATATATACACACTGCTCAGCATTTATGAGTACAGCCCTCACAAATCTATCTGTTATATTATTATACTATTATTATATTATATTATATTATATTATATTATATTATATTATATTATATTATATTCCTATTATATTAATAGGAAGCTGAACAATATTATATCTGTGCATATACATTAGATTAGTCAGTACTGAAGCCAAATCTGGAGCTAATCTAACAAAATAACTTACGGTAACGGTCCAAAAACTAGAACAGCCAAATTTATATTTTATAGAAAAATATTAAATACAAGTTTAAAAAAAAAAATCAAGAGAAGCAAAAAAAAGTAAATATTTTATAAAAATGTATTTTATTTTTGCAATTCTTTACTTGAATTTAAATTTTGAATTGAATTGTATCTTTCAATTTCTAAATATGTTTAGTGACTAAAATATTATTTTAATAAATACAGTTAAAGTCAGAATTATTAAACCCCCTTTGATTTTTTTTTCTTTTTTAAATATTTCCCAAATGATGTTTAACAGAGCAAGAAAATTTTCACAGTATGTCTGATAATATTTTTTCTTCTGGAGAAAGTCTTATTTGTTTTATTTTGGCTAGAATAAAAGCAGATTTAAATTTTTTAAAACCCATTTTAAGGTCAATATTATTAGTCCCTTTAAGCTATATATTTTTTGATAGTCTACAGAACAAACCATCGTTATATAATAACTTGCCTAATTACCCTAACCTGCCTAGTTAACCTAATTACCCTAGTTAAGCCTTTAAATGTCACTTTAAGCTGTATAGAAGTGTCTTGAAGAATATCTAGTTAAATATTATTTACTGTCATCATGGCAAAGATAAAATAAATCAGTTATTAGAGATGAGTTATTAAAACTATTATGATTAGAAATGTGCTGAAAAACAGAAATTGGGCAAAAAAATTAACAGGGGGACAAATAATTCAGGGGGCTAATAATTCCGACTTCAACTGTATATCTGTTTATTAAATCTTTTTTATTTAAGTGCACCAAAATACATTGTCTATATTCACTGCGAATTGGGCAGTACTCAGTTATGCTAAACTCTCTCTCTCTATATATATATATACAGAGTTCAGCATAACTGAGTACTGCCCATTTTATCATTTAAAACATACATGGGAAAAAACAACATAAATAATAATGTAGCATATAACAATACATTTAATATAACGATATAAAACCTTATAAAACAAATGTTGTTAACTATATTATTAAAAGCTAAATTAATAATAAATAATAGTGTAAGCCACCATGCAAATAAATAATTGATACATATGTAATTTAACGATTTAACAAAACATACAGAAATTAATAATAATAATAACAACAACAATAATATGGAAAATAAAAATGGAATAATGGTTAGCACTGTCACCTCACAGCAAGAAGGTCACTGGTTCGAGCCTTGGCTGGGTCAGTTGGCGTTTCTGTGTGGAGTTTGCATGTTCTCCGCGTGGGTTTCCTCCGGGTGCTCCGGTTTCCCCCACAGTCCAAAGACATGCGGTACAAGTGAATTGGGTAGGCTAAATTGGCCGTAGTGTATGAGTGTGAATGAGTGTGTGTGGATGTTTCCTAGAGATGGGTTGCAGCTGGAAGGGCATCCGCTGCGTAAAACATGTGCTGGATAAGTTGGCGCTTCATTCCGCTGTGGCGACCCCAGATTAATAAAGGGACTAAGCCGAAAAGAAAATGAATGAATGAATAAAATTCTGTATTAATGTTTATAGAAACATGTAGTATGCTGCATATATTTCTTTATCTTTCTTTTTATCATAATTATTTATTATTATATTATTGTTGTTTGGTTATGTGCATCAATATTTACAAATCTTATAAGTGTTAATAAATAAACGAACATGCAAGTACACGATGAGCAGATGTGCAGCAGGTACATGATGTAAAAGTGTCGCCTGTTCTCCGCATGTGTGATCTGCGTGCGGAGCTGCTGAAGTGGGCGTGTCCACACAGCCGCTCGGCTCGCTGATTGGCGCTCGTGTGTCCAATCGCAGCGGGTTGTGTGGAGCAGCTCTCATAAACATCATCAACCTGACTTATTAGAGAGAGCTAAGAAGAAGCGCTCGTGAACTCCAGCATCGCAAGATCGCCAGGACATCGTATGGACGTCGCCGGGACATCAGTCGTATTTATTTATATTTAAGATGATGAAGATGATGATGATGGTGGTGGTGGTGTTGTGAGTCGCCACACCCTGCGCGCGCAGCTCTGACTCACGAGGACACACACTGTCATCCTGCGCACATCCATCCGTCCACACACACACACGGAGTAGCCCATAATACTGCAACCATGGGAGGTCAGACATCCAGCTTCTGTTTTTAAAATGAAAAGCTAAATGTACAATATATATCTCGATATATAGCTTTATATATGTGTGTGTGTGTGTTTTTGTTTACAGAATCAGAAACGCGTCAGAGGCTGCTGCGCAACGTCAAGAAGGAGGTGGGAGATTTGCTGCTGCTGTGTGTGTGTGTGTGTGTTTATATGTGATCATCGTTTGTCAGATATTGGCTATAGATGATCAATACAGGCTGTAAATCGCTCGATATGATCGTGTTGATGATCTGCAGGTGGTGAATGTGTCAAATCTGTGCACTGACACACACACACACACACACGCACATCACCTGTCCGATCATCATCATTATCATAATGCAGTGTTTATGTGTCCTCATGATCACACGGTGTGCTTTTCTGAAAGAAGAGCACGTAAACAAGGTCATTACTGCGTTTGTCCTCTTGGTACCAGAGTGAATCATGTCTTCTTCAGCCATTTGCTTTCTTAAAGAGTCCAATGTGATGATGATGAAGACGTGTCATGCTAATTGTGTCGCTTTTATAACCGGGAATGTGATTGTTTTGTATATTCTGATGTTCAGAAACATACGACAGTGTGTGTGTGTGTGTGTGTGGTGTTTATTAGAGTACTGACTGAGTACACATCTCTGTCACAGTCATTAAGTCAGATCAATTCATAATTAACAAGGTTTATCAAGAGTATACTGCTGCAGTCTTTCATATTTATGCTATCATTATGATAATACTGTGGTGCTATATATAGTTTTGGTAACCCTTCAGTTTAATTATTAATTTTCACTATTAACTACTGGCTTATTACCTGCATGTTATTAAGATATTGTCTGTTTATTAGTATTTATGAAGTATATATTCTGCATGATCTAATCTCACCCAATACTAAACCCAACTATCACCATAATAACTATTAATAAGGAGTTTATTGAGGCAAAAGTCATGGTTAATAGCGAGAATTGTACCTTCAAATAAAGTGTGACCATGTTTTTATGCATCTCTAGAGTGTTTATATATCATTATAAAGTAATTCAAAGAATGTTTTTGATTATGTAAAGGCATAATCATATGTATGCCACCCAGAATTGAGTAACCTAGCATTGTTAGCGTGTATATATCAATGCACAATGTAAAAACACAATATCTGGAAATTATAAATATAAATATATATATATACACATATACAGTGAGGTGATGAATAGTCTTCTATGATAGATGCCGTAATGTTAAAAGTTCCTGTACAGCTGGGTTTTGGTGAAGTTGAAGCAAAAATGCTCAATTGGGTTCATATCAGATCAATGTACAGGCCAACACATTACCAGAAATGAATTAGCATTTTCCTCCTTTATGATTCAGGTATGGTGAATTGTTCTGTTGCCAATCTGCCTTGAATGTCTGCAATTGGTTCCCAGCTATGTTTGAGTACCTGACAGCTGTCAATGATTGTCTTGTTGGGAGAATGGGGCTTAAAAATGCTTGTGAACTGGAAGTTGCTGAGACTTTTATTTCAGTATGTTGATGTACTTCCAACTAAAACGGAATATTGAATAGGGGGCGGGGCTTTATTTAAGTGTGTTGATGTACTTCCAACTGAACCGGAATATTGAGTAGGGGGCGGGGCTTTATTTAAGTGTGTTGATGTACTTCCAACTAAAACGGAATATTGAGTAGGGGGCGGGGCTTTATTTAAGTGTGTTGATGTACTTCCAACTGAACCGGAATATTGAGTAGAGGGCGGGGCTTTATTTAAGTGTGTTGATGTACTTCCAACTGAACCGGAATATTGAGTAGGGGGCGGGGCTTTATTTAAGTGTGTTGATGTACTTCCAACTAAAACGGAATATTGAGTAGGGGGCGGGGCTTTATTTAAGTGTGTTGATGTACTTCCAACTGAACCGGAATATTGAGTAGGGGGCGGGGCTTTATTTAAGTGTGTTGATGTACTTCCAACTGAACCGGAATATTGAGTAGGGGGCGGGGCTTTATTTAAGTGTGTTGATGTATTCCAACTAAAATAGAATATTGAATAGGGGCCGGGGCTTTATTTCAATATGTTGATGTACTTCCAACTGAACCGGAATATTGAGTAGGGGGCAGGGCTTTTTTTCAGTATACAGATGTACTTCCAATTGAAACAGAATATTGAGTAGGGGGCAGGGCTTTATTTCAGTATGTTGATGTACTTCCAACTGAAACGGATTATTCAGTGGGAGGCGGGGCTTTATTCGATGCGCAAATCCACCAGAGGGCACAATGGACAAGCCGGTTATCTTGTCTTTGTGCATTATATATCAGCTTAATATCGAATGACCCACACACCCCTTCCTTAAACCCAACCAATAGTGCTTTCAAGAGCAAAATACAAGAGAAAAGCCATCGCGGGTGCATGCTTTTACCACAATCTCACTCTGCCTTTTTTGGTTTTGTTTTACCTGGTTTCTTAACCCCTGGTCCACTCCGATCCATGTCTTAAGTTTGACGCCATTCATAATGAGTTACCGAGCAAACCAGTCATGCCGGAAAAGCTGTCCATATGGTGGTAAGCATTCATTTTACACACAAAATGCAGCCATATATGTACCCGTGAGCACATAATTCTCGGTTCTCAAAAGAGCCCTGGGCACATGTTCCCAATGTGACTGGGTTGCAAAAAAATCTAGTACCGTATTGTTTAATTTTGTTAGTACCGACTTTATTTTTTAGTACCAACTTGGTATCAAAGTACCGGTTCTTTTACCAACACTAATCAGGCATTTCTCATTCCGGTTTTCATTTGCAGAACTAGAAAACAGATACTGCCCCCCTGTTCTCGCACATCTGTGCCCCCCTGTACTTACACTTAAAATGCAGCCTTATATGTAACCGTGACCACATATTTCTCAGTTCTCAAAAAAAATGTAGTCCTGGGCACATATTCCCAATGAGCCTGGGTTGCAAGAAAGCCTAGTACCGTGTTGTTATAATTTTGTTAGTACTAACTTTATGTTTTTTATTACCGACTCAGTTTTTTTAACAATACTAATTCGCCATTTCACATTTCGGTTTTTATTTGTGGGACGAACAGATACTGCCCCCCGGTTCTTGGTTCTTAAAAATTTAGCCCTGGGCACATATTCCCAATGAGCCTGGGTTGCAAGACAGCCTGGTACTGTATTGTTTATTTTTTTTAGTACTGACTTTTTTTTTTGTACCGACTTACTATCAAAGTACCAGTTGTTTTACCAACACTAATCAGGCATTTCTCATTCCGGTTTTCATTTGCGGAACGTGAAAACAGATACTGCCCCCCTGTTCTCGGTTCTCAAAAATGTAGCCCTGGGCACATATTCCCAATGAGCCTGTGTTACAAGAAAACCTGGTACCGTTTTTTTTTTTTAGTATTGACTCAAAGCCCATTTTACACACCAAATGCAGCCATATATACCCGCGAGCACATATTTCTCGGTTCTTAAAAAATGTAGCTCTGGGCACATATTCCCAATGGAATATTCCCAATGAGCTTGTGTTGCAAGAAAACCTGGTAACGTTTTGTTATATTTTTTTAGTAACAACTTGCTATCAAAATTCATTTTACACACAAAATGCAGCAATATATGTACCAGCGAGCACATATTTCTCGGTTCTCAAAAATTTAACCCTGGGCACATATTCCCAATGAGCCTGGCTGGCAAGAAAGCCTAGTACTGTATTGTATTGTATGGTACTGTATTTTATTTTTAGTACAGACTTGGTATCAAAGTACCGGTTCTTTTACAAACACTAATCAGGCATTTCTTGTTTCGTTTTCCATTTGCAGAACTAGAAAACAGACACTGCCCCTCTGTTCTCGATTTTCAATAATGTAGCCCTGGGATGAGCAAATCATACAAAAATGTACGAATGAGATCGTACAGATTCAGCATGTCGAATAATCGTCAGACCATCGGCTGACGACTGATCTGATTGGTTATTCAGCAATGAATCAGAGCGCGAGTGTGACAGTGAAGTGATGTAGCATGTAAACAATTCAAGTCAAGGAGGAACACAAAGAGGCCAGCTGTAATTACAATACATTTCTCAAATATTTGCAAACGATATGGATTATTGGATTATCAGAGAAGTCCTGCAAATTTGTGACGACTGTTAAAATGGTACTAAACACTGTTGTTTACGCTGTGTCTGTGCACATCTGGTTTCCATTTGTGGAATGTGTAAACAGATGCTGGCTCCTGTTCTTGGTTCTCAAAAATGTAGCCCTGGGCACATATTCCCAATGAGCTTGAGTTGCAAGAAAACCTTTTAAAAAAATTTAAAACATTTTTAAGTATGGCGACACGGTGCCGCAGTAGGTAGCACGATCGCCTCACAGCAAGAAGGTCACTGGTTCAAGCCTCGGCTGGGTCAGTTGGCATTTCTGTGTGGAGTTTGCATGTTCTCCCCATGTTGGTGTGGGTTTCCTCCGGGTGCTCCGGTTTCCCCCAAAAGTCCAAACACATGCGCTATAGGGGAATTGAATAAACTAAATTGGCTCTAGTGTATGAGTGTGTGTGAATTAGTGTGTATGGGTGTTTCCCACTAATTGCTTTTTCTTTCCTGACTGATTATGAACTGCAGGTCTCCTTAATGAGATGATAACCCATGATTCTTAGATGTTATTTGAGTCTCAGATGCTGATTTATTAAACCTTGTTGCACTTTCAGGTCAAGCAGATCATGGAGGAGGCCGTGACACGCAAGTTTGTGCATGAAGACAGCAGTCACATCATTTCTTTCTGCGGTAAGATGATAATTCATTCTTTAAGATTACTGTTATGTTCATTGTATCCGCATTTGAGTATGTTGTTTTGATTTTCTTAATATTAATGAATTAATTGTAGTTAATTACTATATTTTTAATAGTTATGGTATTTAATTATAGTTATTATTCTTGTTGGTGGCTGTAAGTTTTTAATATCTGCATTAGTTTGACGGGATCTAGTGTTTTTTTTATTATTAACATAATATAAAAGTTTTTATTGGTATTATATATTCAGTATTTTGAATTATTTTTGTATATTTTGTTTTGTTTTTTAAATTGAGTAAAGTTTAATTTATTTAAAAAACAAAACGCTGAGACACGTTACCTAATAGACTAAAAAGACAGAAGAGTCAGTATAGTGAGACGCGATTCAGCGGTACATCCTTGAAAAACTGTCCGACGTGCACTGCTCTCTGGGGTTTTGTGCTCAAAGCACCCGCTGACTGCTGGAGCTCAGATGTGCACGTATGCTGCAGTGCATAACAGAGTGCGTGTGTGTGTGTGGTTACGTGATGTGTGTTTTCGTTTTAAAATGTCATTTTGAAACTAAGACGTATTAGTGTAAACAGGGCCTAAGTGTGTATTTTTCGCGAGCGGGTTGCTGCTGTGATGGATCGGATGGATTGGAAATGTCATACCAGAACCTCAAAATTATCGTACACGAGTCAAACAGAGTGTATACAGATATTATCTAGACAAATAGCATTTTGACACAACGTGCAAATTACCATAATGCGTAAAAAAATATAATTAAAACAGGCGCACCTTAGTGGGAAGGTTCAAAGTCCACCTCCGAGTCGCAGTCATTGCATACCTGCGTGTTGCCAGCAGCAAGAATGTTAACTCGTGAGAGAGAGCTATTCTCCACATTGATTGGCTGAGAAAATGTGATGTAAGATGGCATAGAAAATGTGCCCAACTCCACCTTCTCCTCACAGACAGTAGACAAAAAAAGCAGCTAGATCAATAAGTATAGAAGCTCTAAGATAACAATGAAATTCTCTTTAAATGCCATAAAACTCTGAAATTATCATACATTATAGGATTTTTTTCATTATTGATCGTTCATCCTACAGAGGTCGAAATTATCGTACAAATACGATATTTATCGTACGTCTGGCAATGCTGGGCGGAGGATCGCGATGCCGGCTCAGCATCGTGAGGTCTATTGACCCATGAGCCTGGGTTGACAATAACTGATTAACTAATGAGACGTCATTGTAAAGTGTGACTACATTGTTATGGTTTCAGTGTTCTAGTTATTTATATTTTATAGTTTTATTTCGACTATAATAACCCTTGTTTTAACATATCCACAAACATTAATAGCTTTTGCATGTGACGAATAAGGATTTTCCTTAGTTGAAGCAGCTCTTTCTCTCCATAGTGTTTAATGGAGTGGTGTGTGTGTCTGTGTGTGTGTCAGTATGGTGAGTGGGCTGCTGAAGGACACCTCATTACTGTTATGGGTTATGAGAGTCTGACTGATGGCACACATCATATCCGTTCGTCAAACCACCTCCGTCTAACAATCTGTTCCTGACGGCGCAACAGCAGATTATTGACTTCTGCAACTGAGTGAATAAACACACTGCGAGGAGTCTGAAAAGAGTGTTCAGTGCTGTACTGTACCCAGTGGTGTAAAACATTCACTACTCACTACTCTTGAGGACTCTACTCTTTAGAAGGGCTGCTTTTGAGTAGTGTTAACAACAGATACCTTTACTCCACTTGCACTACATGTTTTGGCAAGTAATGGTACACTTACTTTTATTCCTGAGGCAGCACAGTGTCTCAGTGGTTCGCACTGTCGCTGGATTGAGTCCCGGCTGGGTCAGTTGGCATTTCTGTGTGGAGTTTGCATGTTCTCCCCATGTTGGCGTGGGTTTCCTCCGGGTGCTCTGGTTTCTCCCACAGTCCAAACCAAGTGTGCCGCACGCCTGCTTTTGAGTGAAGGTCTCGGCTGTTAGATCGCCCCCTGGGGGCTGGCTGCAGTACAAGTCATAAAGCCCGCCTCCTCCATGTTAATCAAGGAGACATGAGAGCAAATAAAAACATTAATTACACTTGCAATAAAATGTTCTGAAAGATGGTTCTGGTCAGTTAAGGCACTGGTTATCAGCTGATATAGGTGCAGATCTTCATTTTTGTAAAGAGAATGTTTTGAGCAGTAATTTAATGCTGGGCGTGTCATCGTGATTGACGGCTGTGATTGACAGTTTCTCAAAGCAGACGCCGGAGCTTCGGCAGGAGACTGAAGTGTTATTATTCCATTTCTGTGTTGTTTTACCATGATAAAATGAGTTGTTCAGCAGTAAACT
Organism: Danio kyathit; assembly: GCA_903798195.1. NCBI lineage: Eukaryota > Metazoa > Chordata > Actinopteri > Cypriniformes > Danionidae > Danio > Danio kyathit. The sequence continues at coordinate 2,453,168 of LR812528.1, forward strand.
AGAGTTTCTGACATGCAGGATCTGGAGTAGAGATGCGCGGATCAGCTCAAATGTCACCCGAATCCGCTCCTTCATTCTAATCATCCACCCGCCCGCACATATTATTTTATCTGATATATATATCCGCACCCGACCCGCACCCGATCGCCACTTTAATAATTCTAATTCTTTGTTTTAAGCATGATGATAGGTGTAACTTTCTCCGCAATGTCCGGCGGCAGAGTAACAGCTCATTAATTCATGCTCGAGCAAATGATGAGACGGACGAAAGTACTCGATGCATGCCCTTCTTTTACTTATTTCAGTGTTTTCAGGTTCACAGTGCAAAACAGCTCCCGGGTGGAATTACTGAAGTAAACATAAAACAAAACCGGATAAAACTTTCTCCCTCTAATTCACCGCACGCACAGCACACAGCGAGAGCTCACATCACACAGCATGCATGTCGAACTACACTACCCACAATGCCCCTCGCTATGGCCTACAACTCCCGTAAAAGCAGTCCTAAAGCGGCCACACTATTTCCCCTCTCCTGCAACATAGGTCACAGTGGGTCGTTCGTTATTAACAGCAGATTCAGCTTTTACATATACAGGATAAACAGAACAAAAACGGCGTCCCTTCAGCCTAATCAGCAGCTATGTTGTGTGTACTTGGCGCTTTTCTTAACATTGTGCAAAAACAGAATAGCATCTACTGTGCCTGGATTCGGGCGATTCCGCCTCGCCTCCAAAACACGGCTGGCTGCACTAAATGAGCGTTCGCGCGAACCGCTTGTTGCAGGAATGCACAAGCTTCTACTTGCAAGGCGCTGCAGTCGTGTAAATAAGCGATCTTGTTTCTCCCAGAACGATAGCAGATTTCCCTCTGATGACTCCTCTAACTGAAGTTAGCACAGTACTCTTGCACTTCATCCATTATTTTGGGCGTCTCTCATCTTCACATTCTGCGAAGTCCACTCTGCTTTTTTGCTGGTCAACTGCTATGACCCGCTACATCCACCCGCGACCCACCCGCAATTAATCATAATGTATTTTTTTATTACCCGACCCACCCGACCCGCGGATTATCCGCAGCGCCCGCGGATTTAACTGCCATCCGCGCATCACTAATCTGGTGGAACACTGTTTATTCTGTAAGGTCAGGGCTTTATCAGTTTGCTGATACACGCCTAACCACCCAGATAGTAAAATACACTCTCGCCTGCCGGAGACTTACCCCTTGGCCCGACTCCGTCTGCTGTACCTACTCACGCACATTACTAGGGGGCCGATCCGGCTCGAATGCGGCAGCGTCGGTTTGAGACAGTTTGTGCCCGTCACGAGGCGTTTTTTCCTTCACAGCGTTAAATGGAAAATGGCGCTGTCTCGACGTCCATATTTTATACAGTCATTGGTCCAAACACATGCGCTATAGGGGAATTGATTAACTAAATTGGCTGTAGTGTATGTGTGTGTGTGTGTGTGTGTGTGTGTGTGAATGATTGTGTATGGGTGTTTCCCAGTACTGGGTTGCGGCTGAAAGGGCATCCACTGCGTAAAACATATGCTGGAATAGTTGGTTGTTCATTTACTGTGGTGACCTCTGATAAATAAGGGACTAAGCCGAAGAAAAATGAATTAATTAATTTTTTCAGTCCTCTTTCCTGGGGCTGTATAAGCACATATTCAATATTGTTATTTTCCTAGAACAATGCTATTTTTATTAGCTTTGTTTTTAAATAATTTGTTTATGTACTGATATTAAAATGAACAGGTAAAATATATTTTTCAGATCTAATTAATTCTAATTAGAGGCTAAAAAACTGTGTCGAGGAGCAAACATATGGGGCCCTATCATACAACTGGCACAATAAGGTGCAAGACGTGTATAGCGTGATTTGTTGCTATTTTCAGACCAGCGCAACAGTAATTTTCACGATTTGCGCCACGTTGTTTAAATAGTAAATCCATTTGCTCCACTTTGTGGACTCATGGGTGTGCTGGTCTATAAAGGAGGTGTGTGAAGGCGCATTGTTGGTGTGTTGCTATTTTGAGGAACTGAAATAGACCGCACCATTGACCAACTAAAAGCTGCTCTAAAGTCCAGCGCAGAGCGCGTTAGTTATACGCCTATGCAGGTCCAAACGCTGCTGAATACACACAGGATGTACAGCAACACACAAATATCTTTACAGATGAAAACAATTAAAGGTGATACAAAAAATGATTATTTTCTACATCAATATAAACACCACTGTCTCCATGCCTTCTTCACCTCGGGGGGCTTTTTCAGTTAATTCATAACAATCTGCATCTGTATAATGTTATTACTATTAGCGGTATTATTTATTATCTGCATATTTATATTTGTTTTAATAAACACAAGTTTAGATTTGTCCACCTGTGGGGTTTAGGAGACGTCTGCATCACCATATGGAACATAAGAACAGGACGTGTGTTTGGATATAGCTCAGTTTTTTGACCATACTTCATTATTATTGGTCATTTATTCCTTTGCTGGAGATTAGAACTGAATTTAGAAATAGTTTTGACACAAATCTTTGCGCTTAACAAACTAAATTAAATATTTGGGGTAATGAATGTGTTCAGTGGAGTGTGTTTCCACCATTTCCTTAGTCCACCAAAGTAAAGGAGTAAAGAGTAAAAGTAAAGGAGTAAAGTAAAGAGGCTGAATGGAGGAGGCTCGTTCTTTATCCTCGCGCTGCAGATGCTCTGTTTAACTGTTTTCTCACTAGTGAAGCGTTCAGTTTTCCACTTACAAAGTCCGCCATGTACATAGCAAGTGTGCCATGGCGTGAGGCCACTGACTCTTAAAGGGAATGTGAGATGAGACTCTGATTGGTTTAATGCACGTTATGCTCAAAACACACCCAGAACTCATTAAGAGAATAAGCACAGCCCTTAGACCATGCGCCGCAGCGCAGAGCGTATTATTCCATCATTAAAATAGCGAAAATGGATTCAGACACGGCCTTAATGCTTTTGAGCCATGCACTTTGCACCTAGACCAGGGGTGGGCAAACTCGGTCCTGGAGGGCCGGTGTCCTGCATAGTTTAGCTCCAACTCTAATCAAACACACCTGAACATGCTAATCAGTGTCTCCAAGATCACTAATTATCTATAAGCAGGTGTGTTTGATCAAAGTTGGAGCTAAACTGTGCAGGACGCTGGCCCTCCAGGACCGAGTTTGCCTATCCCTGACTTAGACTGTAAATAAAACCCTTAGCCTTTAAAACACTATGAATGAGTGAAAACCTATTCTGACTCTGATTGGCTGTTGTCATTTCCCCGCCATTATTGTTTATTTTCAGTTCTGGGTTCACCTTTGGACCGCTCCAGGCAATAGCAGAAAAGCAATTACTGAAGAGGCGGGGCTAACGATAATACGGCCATCATCTGATTGGCAAAAATTAGATAACCATTAGATCAAACAACCAATGCACAAAATAAGTGTAATTTATCACACATGTCTGTGATATACTTCAGTTGAAGTCAAATATTTCCCAAATGATGTTGAACAGGTTCAGGAATTTTTCACAGTATTTCCTATAATATTTTTTCTTCTGGAGAAAGTCTTATTTTGTTTTATTTCGGCTAGAATAAAAGCAGTTTTTAATTGTTTTAAACCCATTTTAAGGTCAATATTATTAGCCCCCTTAAGCAATATTTGTTTTGATTGTCTATATATTTCCCAAATGATAGTAAACAGAGCAAGGAATTTTTCACAGTATTTCCTATAGTATTTTTAACCAAATTACTTTAATTAACCTAATTATGCCTTTAAATGTCACTTTAAGCTTAATACTAGTATCTTGAAGAATATCTAGTCAAATATTATGTGCTGTCATCATGGCAAAGAGAAAAGAAATCAGTTATTAGAAATGAGTTATTAAAACTATCATGATTAGAAATGTGCTGAATAAAATCTCCCTTCCAATAAACAGAAATCGGAGGAAAAAATATACAGGGGGCTTATAATTCAACTGTATATTGCGTATACTATTATCGCGATAATGATCATTTTGCGATATATTGTACTGTATACCTGTGTGTTCTCTGTGCAGGTGTTGTGGAAGCGTGTGTTCTTCATGGCCTGAAGCGACGGGCCGCTGGATTCCTGCGCAGCAACAAACTGGCGGCTCTGTTCATGAAGGTGGGCAAGATGTTTCCCCCGGCGGAGGATCTGTGCCGAAAGGTCCAGGAGCTGGAACAAATCATCGAGAACAAGTGAGAAACAGCGCTCACTTTTGATGCTGTGGTCAATTAGGGTATATGCACAGCTAGTGTTTTTAATACTGGTAAACGTCCGGTGAACTTCTTTAGTCCACCAAAGTAAAGGAGTAAAGAGTAAAAGTAAAGTAAAGAGAAAGTAAAGAGGCTGAATGGAGGAGGCTCGTTCTTTATCCTCGCGCTGCAGATGCTCTGTTTAACTGTTTTCTCGCTAGTGAAGCGTTCAGTTTTTACACTTACAAAGTCCCCCATGTAAATAGCAAATGCACCATGGCGTGACGCAACTGACTCTTAAAGGGAATGAGAGATGAGACTCTGATTGGTTTAATACACGTTATGCTCAAAACACACCAAGAACCCATTAAGAGAATAAGCACAGCCCTGTTAGACCATGCACCGCAGCGCAGAGCGTATTATTCCATCATTAAAATAGCGAAAATGGATTCAGACACGGCCTTAATGCTTTTGAGCCATGCACTTTGCACCTAGACCAGGGGTGGGCAAACTCGGTCCTGGAGGGCCGGTGTCCTGCATAGTTTAGCTTCAACTCTAATCAAACACACCTGAACATGCTAATCAGTGATAAACGTCCGGTGAACGGTGAATGTGACTATTTTCAATTATAATACGGTTTATTTCACAGCATCGATGTTGTAATGTAAGTCAAATATAATCCGTTAAATAGACTTGAGCGTTCGTTTAGTTGTTCAAGCGTAAAATGAAATGAAAAGATGTTTAAACACAAGCACCGTCAAGAGCAGCAGAAAACTCCATTGAAAATACCGCGGTAATATAAATGTCCATATTTTTAAGCTGTGGTGCGGGACAATGGAATTAAATGCAGTGCTTCTTGTACAGTCTGAGACCCACTTTATATTAAATATCAATTAGGAAGAGAAGATTATTAATTTTTAAAGAAATCAGACCTCAAACGTGATGATTTTGTTACAGCACAACAGTTCACCGGAAGCGCTTGAACTGGGTTACTGCAAAATATCTTACTGCAAAGTCACTGCAAAGGTTACTGCAAAGTCCTTCCGCATATACACTATTCACATATTTCTGGACTCATTTGTTTTCATATGCTGTGCCTATTCTTTAAAAAGGTGCTATATGAATAAACATGCAATGTGTTCATGTTATTCATGTTGGTATTTTTAATAAAAATTATTCGTCCTTTCTGAAATGTTTATTTTTTTTTTCAACTATTTACTAAATTATGTTTAACTAAGCAAGGAAAATCACAAAGTATGTCCCATTACAACTTTCTTACATCTGGAGAAAGTCTTATTCTTTTAGTTTGGTTGGAGAAAAAGAAAATGTCATAAATTTTTTTTAGGATTTTTGATGTAATGTAATGTGTATTTATATAGTGCATTTATTGTGTTTGGCCATACACCCAAAGCGCTTCACAATGATGAGGGGAGTCTCTTTACACCACCACCAGTGTGTAGCATCCACTTGGATGATGCGACGGCAGCCACAGGACAACAGCGCCAGTGCGCTCACCACACACCAGCTATTGGTGGTGCGAAGAGACAGTGATAGAGCCAATTAGGTGGATAAGGGATGATTGGGAGGCCATGATTGTAAGGGCCGAGAGGGAATTAAGCCAGGACACCGGGGTTACACCCCTACTCTTTACCAGAAGTGCCATGGGATTTTTAATGACCACAGAGAGTCAGGAGCTCGGTTTAGTGTCTCATCTGAAAGACGGCGCCCACTGACAGTGTAATGTCTCCTTCACTTTCACTGGGGCATTATGACCCACACAGACAGCAGGTTGAGCGCCCCCTGCTGGCCTCTCTAACACCACTTCCAACAGCAACCTAGTTCTAATAACTGATTTATTTTATCTTTGGCATAAAGACGGCACATAATATTAGACTAGATATTTTTCAAGATACTAGTATTCAGCTTAAAGTGACATTTAAAGGCTTAACTGTTAATTAGGGTAATCAGGCAAGTCATTGTAAAACAGTGGTTTGTTCTGGAGACAATCCAAAACTTATATTGCTTAAGGAGGCTAATAATATTGACTTTAAAATGTCTTTAAAGCAATTAAAAACTGCTTTTATTCTAGCCGGAATAAAAAACAAATATGACTTTCTCCAGAAGAAAAAATATTATAGGAAATACTGTGAAAAATTCCCTGCTCTCATAAACATCATTTGGGAAATATTTGAAAAATTGACAGGAGGGCGAATAAATTTGACTTCAGCTGAATGTGAAGGGAATAGTCTCAGTTCATTTGTTTTTCAGTCAATCTGCTTTTTAATTTTCTCAACACAAGACAAAACCAGAGCCAGATGAGTCAGGAGAGTGTCCGAAAGCAGCCCAGGCCACCAAACCTGTCTCCTCTGGCCATCAAACACCTCTGGATCCGCACCGCGCTCACACAGAAGCTGCTGGACAAGATCGTCCTGTACCTGGTGGAGAACAGCAGGTGAACAATTCAATAATGACCAATGTTGTGTTGATGCAGGCTACACTGAAAACAGTCAACTACAGTGTCTTTCATTTTCAAAACATTGGCTTAAAGTAAAATATTGTTTTTATAGACGATGAATTAATTGAATTACTTCGGTTCAACTTAAAATAAAAAAACCAAAGTAAACTTGTACTTTGGACTAAACTATAATAAATACATATAACATTAGCTTATGCTATTGCTGGTTATCTGTTGGTGCTTTCAGTACGACTATAAATGTCATGCAAGTTGATCAAACTCACATTAGAAGTACATCAAACTAAAAGCACATAAGCGGTACCTGTTTTAATGTGGTCACGAGGGGAAAACTGCTGGTTTAACGTAAGAATACTACTTTGATAAAGACTAAAGTTTTTAAGTTGACCTAGTAGGTTTGTTTATTGGCTTTAAGGCAAGGGGTGCTCAACCCTTTTCCTGGAGATCGACCTTCCTGCAGTTTTCAGTTGCAGCCCACATCAAACACACCTGCCTGTAATTATCAAGCGCTCCTCAGGTTCTAATTAATTGGTTCAGGTGTGTTTGATCAGGGTTGGAGCTGAAATCTGCAGGAAGGTTGATCTCCAGGAACAGGGTTGAGCACCCATGCTTTAAGGCAAATTGAATAAAACAGGCTACAATCAGAACTTTTATATCTTCACTTAACCCAAAGTAAAAATGTGCTTTGAATAAAAGACACGGAAGTTTCCCTTTCAACTAATTACATGAACTTACTACACTCACCGGCCACTTTATTAGGTACACCTGTCCAACTGCTTGTTAATGCACATTTCTAATTAGCCAATTACATGGCAGCAACTCAATGCATTTAGGCATGTAGACATGGTCAAGACGATCTGCTGCAGTTCAAAGCGAGCATCAGAATGGGGAAGAAAGGGGATTTAAGTGACTTTGAACGTGGCATGGTTGTTGGTGCCAGACGAGCTGCTCTGAGTATTTCAGAAACTGCTGATCTACTGGGATTTTCACGCACAACCATCTCTAGGGTTTACAGAGAATGGTCAGAAAAAGAGGTTCCAGCTGATAGAAAGGCAACAGTAACTCAAATAAGCACTCGTTACAACCGAGGTCTGCAGAAGAGCATCTCTGAACACACAACACGTCCAACCTTGAGGCGGATGGGCTACAGCAGCAGAAGACCACACCGGGTGCCACTCCTGTCAGCTAAGAACAGGAAACTGAGGCTACAATTCACACAGGCTCACCAAAACTGGACAATAGAAGATTGGAGAAACGTTTCCTGGTCTGATGAGTCTCCATTTCTACTGCCACATTCGGATGGTCGGGTCAGAATTTGGCGTCAACAACATGAAAGCATGGATCCATCCTGCCTAGTATCAACGGTTCAGGCTGGTGGTGGTGGTGTAATGGTGTGGGGGATATTTTCTTGGCACACTTTGGGCTCATTAGTACCAATTGAGCATGGTGTCAACGCCACAGCCTACCTGAGTATTGCTGCTGACCATGTCCATCCCTTTATGACCACAGTGTCTCCATCTTCTGATAGCTTCTTCCAGCAGGATGAGCACCATGTCATAAAGCGTGAATCATCTCAGACTGGTTTCTTGAACATGACAATGAGTTCACTATACTCAAATGGCCTCCACAGTCACCAGATCATAATCCAATAGAGCTCCTTTGGGATGTGGTGGAACGGGAGATTGGCATTATGGATGTGCAGCAGACAAATCTGCAGCAACTGCGTGATGCTATCATGTCAATATGGAGCAAAATCTCTGAGGAATATTTCCAGTAGCTTGTTGAATCTCTGCCATGAAGGATTAAGGCAGTTCGGAAGGCAAAAGGGGGTCCAACCCAGTACTAGTAAGGTGTACCTAATAAAGTGGCCGGTGAGTGTATATGCTTGTGTTTAGAATGTGGGTTAGGCTTATAGGGTTAGTTACATGTAATTATGCATTGTAATTACTAAAGTAAGTGCATGGGACATGTGTAACTACGTCACCTTAAATGAAAGTGTTACCAATATTTTATATAGAGTGGAGAGTGATGTAATGTTGCATGCATAAACAGGCAAATATGTAAATTATTTAACATTTATTCATTCATTTTCGGCTTAGTCCCTTTATTAATATGGGGTCGCCACAGCGGAATGAAGCGCCAACTTATCCAGCACATGTTTTACACAGCGGATGCCCTTCCGGCTGCAACACATCACTGGGAAACATTCATACACACTCATTCGCGCACACACTATGGACAATTTAGCTTACCCAATTCACCTATACCACATGTGTTTGGACTCTGGGGGAAACCGGAGCACCCAGAGGAGACCCACGCAAACATGGGGAGAACATGCACACTCAGAAATGCCAACTAACCCAGCCGAGGCTTGAACCAGCGACCTTTTTGCTGTGAGGCGATTGTGCTACCCACTGCGCCACCGGTCTGCCATCATTTAACATATTTAATCAAACAATTTTGTATACTTAATCCAGTTTTTATACACCTTTATAGTTTGCTTGGCAGTTTTAGATCAAATAATGAGACATGTTTTTTCAGTAAGTTGTTTTCCCTTTTATTTTATTGTATTTCAGTAAGTTTTACGAAAGAGAAGCTCTTCTGCGAGATCCTGTTGACGGCCCGATCCTCGCCTCTTTGCTGGGTATCAGTTTTGTTATTTTAAATGATGTGTCAGCATTTGCACAGCATTTTCAAAAATATTTTGTATGTAACTGAGATGTTGTGACGGGTCTTTCTTTCAGTGGGTCCCTGCGCGCTGGAGTACACCAAAGCAAAGACAGCCAATCATTTCTGGACGGATCCGTCAGCTGATGAACTGGTGCAGAGACACCGCATTCACAGCGGACACTGCCGGCAGGACTCGCCCACTAAACGCCCGGCCCTCGTAAGACACACGTCTCATATTTAATGCTTGGATTCAGGCCAGGAGATTATGCAGTGTTCATTTCTCGAATCAGAAACTAAGGCTGATACGGCTTTAGATGTGGGGTCAATGACTAAGAGTGCTTCTTTCTCGTCTTCTGCTTCAATCCAAAGATGCTAATTTAATTTATGCGCAAAACTGGAATATGGCGTAAAACATTTGCGTCCAAGAGAACAAAATCGTCACTTCCTGATAAAACTTTCTGCCATTTTTGTTATCACATGATCAAATGATGAAATGAAGTTCTGTGTAATAAAATGAAATGACACAGGAGTAGACTATTGAATAGATAAAGAAAGAGAGGTGTAGTTCGGCAGTGAAAGCCCAGACAGCAGCTGAAATCTCTCAGTAGTTCTTCAGCAACCCTCTGCCCTTCCTCAGTGTAAATGAATATCAGCTGCTTCAGTTCTACATTAGCAGGAGGATGAAGATGAACCCAGGGTGGACATTTCAGCAAGACAAGAATCCAAAACACAGCCAAGGAGACTCTCAGATTCTTTCAGAGAAAGAAAATCAAGCTGTAGAATGGCCTACCCAATCACCTGACCCGAATCCAATTGAAAATACAGAATAAAGCTCAGATTTGATAGACGAGACCCACAGAACTGTCAAGATTTTGACACTCTGTTGAAGTCTGTGAGAAACTCACACCTGAGCAATGCATGAGGCTTCATTCTCCATATGAAAGGCATTCTCTTTTATTCTAGCCGAAATAAAACAAATAAGACTTTCTCCAGAAGAAAAAATATTATAGGAAATACTGTGAAAAATTCCTGAATCTGTTCAACAGCATTTGGGAAATATTTAAAAAAAGAAAAATCACAGGAGGGTGAATAATTCTTCAACCGTTCATTCAGTAGAGTGGCTCTATTGTACAGGGGTGAGATGAACTGAACTGTTTTACATGTATATCTGTTATATATGAAATGTTTTGTAGATTCAGAAGAGGCAGTCGAGCGGCAGTATGGATGACAGGCCTTCTCTCTGGGCTCGGGATTATGTTGAATCTCTTCATCAAAACTCCAGAGCCACGCTGCTCTTCGGGAAGAACAATGTCCTCGTGCAGCCGGTAAGTGAGCCGTGAAATGCTGAGATTTTTTGCAGCGATATGGCATTTTAATGAAAGTGTGGCAATAAATCTGCTCTTTTAGACAGACGACATGGAAGCAATCCCAGGATACCTTTCTCTACACCAGACGGCGGATCTCATGACACTGAAATGGACGCCGAACCAGCTGATGAACGGAAACACGGAGTTTGATTATGAAAAGAGGTGATGCTTTATGGAGATATTCAATAATTCTGTATATATCGTGATGTCAACAGGTGATTGTAATTATGATTTGCTACAAAAACAGCATCCAAGAAAGGTTTAGTCCTTTAGGAGCAACGATGGGCCTAAAAGATCGCGAGCTCCATCCTCATTCATCTATAAGCCAGATCATCACAAGGGATAAGGACTACTGCGGCAAACTTTAGTCAAGTACCGCAATACAGAGTTACATCCACAAATGCCAGTGAAAACTGTATTGTGCAAAAAGGAAGCCCTATGTTAACAGTGTCCAGAAGTGCCGTTGACTTTTATGGGCTCTGAGGAATCTGTGACGGACCATCACACAGTGGAAACGTGTACAGTATAGTCAGGTTTTTGGGAGAAACAGGTGATGTCAACAGGTGATTGTAATTATGATTTGGTACAAAAGCAGCATCCAAGAAAGGTCTAGTGCTTTAGGAGCAAAGATGAGCCGAGGATCCCCAGTCACAAATACGTGAGAAAATGATTGAAATGTTTAAAAACAATGTTCCTCAAAGAAAGAGAGGACGACATTTGGATATTTCACCTTCAACAGTGCAGAACATCATTAAAAGGTTCAAGGAATCTGGAGGAGTTTCAGTGTGTAAAGCACAAGGGCGCAAGCCTAAGCTAAACAACTGTGATCTCCGATCCCTCAGGCGGCACTACATCAGAAATCCACATTCATCTACAAGCCATATCAGCACATGGGCTCAGGACTACTTTGGCAAACCTTTGTCAAGTAACACAATACATAGGTACATCCACAAAGGCCAGTTAAAACTGTACTGTGCCAAAATGAAGCCCTATGTAAACAGTGTCCAGAAGCGCTATCGACTTCTCTGGGCTCTGAGGCATCTGGGATGGTCCATCACACAATGAACCTATGTACTGTGGTCAAATGAATCAGTATTTCAGGTATTCTTTGGGGGAGAAATGGACGCCATGTGCTCCGGACCAAAGAAGAAAATTATCATCCAGACTGTTACCAGCAACAAGTCCAATAGCCAGGGTCTGTCATGGTATGGGGTTGAGTCAGTGCCCTTGGCAAAAGTAACTTGCATTTCTATGATGCACCATTGATTCTGAAAAGAGAGATTTTGGAGCACAATATGCTGCCTTCCTTTTCAGGGACGCCCTGCATATTTCAACAAGACAATGCAAAGCCACAGAGTCCTGGCTGTGAAAAGGAGGATACAGGTACTTGACTGGCCTGCCTGCAGTCCCGACCTGTCCCCAATAGAGTTTGTGTGGCGCATTTTGAAGCACAAACCGTGACAACAAAGACCCCGTACTGTTGCCCACCTAATACTTCTTTGCAAGAAGAATGGGTCAAAATTACACCTGAAACTCTTCATCACTTGTTGTCTTCATTCCCTAAACGTCTTTTAAGTGTTGTGAACAGGAACGGCAACATTAAAAAGGGGTGAATGCTTTACTGATACAACTATTTTTGAAATGTGTTGTAATCCAATGTTGGTTTTTGCATGTTCATTTAGAAAACAAACAAACAATAGAAATCATGAGGAACACATTAAATAATGTTTGTTGTATTGTCTGCAATGAAATACAAGTCAAAGTAAATTCAGAAATCACTTCTTTCTTTTTTTTTGCGTTCTCTATACTGTCCCAACTTTTCTGATTTGGGGTTGTATTTTTTATTTATGAAATGATAACATATAACTATAATAAGGCTTATTTTCACTGCTGATTTTAATCCAATAACTAACATTTACTAATGAGACTTTCTGGTTAAATGTTTCCTGGTGTACTTTATCATCCTTTTGCAATTAAATTTGATTGGAACTGTTTACTCTGAACATGTACAGTATATACAATAAAGCAATGCGCTAATAATTTTTCTGTTATAGTAATTTTTGCAGCAATATCATGATAATATCATATACTGTGACACAAGCTTCAGCAATTAATCGCAACAAGAATATCTGATACCAGCAGAAGCCTATGATGATGATGATGAAGATATCTTCTGTGTGGTTGTGCAAATGAAAACATTTTAAGCCCATAATGCTGTCTCTTTATTTTCTCCATAGTGTTTATTGGGATTTCGCGATGACCATCCGCCTAGAGGAAATCGTTTATCTGCACTGCCATCAGCAAGGTGAATATATCGATACCTAACACATTTAGCCCTGTAAAACCTGACATATGAACAAACAATCAAACTTCTTGAAATGGAACAAACTGCGAAAATACTTTAATTTTAATTTAGTACTTACTATAGTAACTACAACAAATCCTGCACAATTACATGTAACTAAACTTAAACATAACCCACATTCTAACCCCAATCATATCGCAAGTACATTTAGTTAATTAATACTACTCAGTGGTTAAACGAATTTCATATCTAATTTATATAGCACAATTTTTGGCTCAGTGGTTAGCACTGTTGCCTCACAGCAAGAAGGTCGCTGGTTCGAGTCCCAGCTGGGTCAGTTGGCATTTCTGTGTGGAGTTTGCCTGTTCTCCCCATGTTCGAGTGGGTTTCCTCCAGGTGCCCATTTCTCCCTCTGTCCAAACACATGCACTACAGGTGTGTATGGATGTTTCCCAGTAGTGAGTTGCGGCTGGAAGGGCATTCGCTGTGTAAAACATATTCCGGAATAGTTGGCGGTTCATTCCGCTGTGGTGACCCCTGATAAATAAGCAACTACGCTGAAGGAAAATGAATAAATGAACCACAAATTTAATATAATTTTAAGGGTAATCATGTTTTTTTAAATACTATTCATTCATTCATTTTCTTTTCGGCTTAGTCCCTTTATTAATCCGGGGTCGCCACAGCGGAATGAACCGCCAACTCATCCAGCATATGTTTTACGCAGCAGATGCCCCTCCGGCTGCAACCCATCACTGGGAAACATCAATACACACTCATACACTATGCACAATTTAGCCTACCCAATTCACCTGTATCGCATGTGTTTACACTGTGGGGAAAACCGGAGCACCCTGAGGAAACCCACGCGAACGCGGGGAGAACATGCAAACTCCACACAGAAACGCCAACTGACCCAGCAGAGGCTCGAACCAGCGACCTTCTTGCTGTGAAGCGACAGCACTTCCTACAACGTCGCCCTTATTTAAATACTATGTGTATACAATCTATAAATCCTCCCCATCTTTAACCCCAAATTCCCACCCCCCTCTTTATTTACTGATTGCTCGACCACCCCACCCATCCCCGGTCTCAACTATCCCTAGGTTTACAGTTTTCCATTCAATGGCATCTTTAAAGACATCATCTAAGGAAAAAAGTAGATGTCAAAGCCAGGTTTATTTATATAGCACCATTAAACACAACCAGAGTAGACCAATGTTCCTTTGCAAGACAAATCAGAAAAGACAGCTTACTAACCAAACTTAACCAATGCGACAGTACAGTCACATTACTAAAATACAGCGCAGTGATGCCTCAGTGACTTCCTCCGATCTGCACGAGGACATTTATCTAGCTGCATGGATGTAGAGCACTGTAATGTGCCAGACAGCAAGAGACAGGCTGAAGCACAGGAGGAGATGGGGGGCAGTTCACACAGAATGCATTTTTCCTTTCCAACGCACTACTTTTCTATTGTTTTTCATTGTAAACATGTGCTGTGTAGTTGTGTTTGACCATTGTGCTCGCGTCACACGTCAAGTTGAAAATTTTCCAAAAGCAATGGACCAATCAGAAGAGCTCAGAGGCGTTTATAGTAGAACGTTGGCATGGCAACTGTTTTATTTACCGTTATATCACGGCGGAGGAGGCGCTCATTGTGGCTGTGTTCAGATATTCTGAGTTATATGATGGATCTTCATGTGCTTGTCGTAACATATTTCTTTTGTATTTCTAATGGGTCCGTTATTGTCGTTCTTACATTATGTTCATAATTTGGCGTCACATGGACCTTTTTACAAGATGTAAATGCATCTCTGATGACTCCAGAGTGTGTGTGTGTGTGAAGTTTCAGCTCAAAATAACCTACATAATTCTTTATAACTCTTTAAAAACTGCCCCTTTAAGGTTTTGATCCTAATTGTGGCATTTTGGTGACTGTCACTTTAAATTCAAATGAGATTGTGTTTTCCCAGCCCTCTTTTTAAAAGGGGGTGGGGCTATAAATGTCTATGTGGCAGATTCAAAACTCTAATGGTGGACAGCTGCTTCTCACTCAGAACTGTTTATGCTAATGAGGGAGAGACGGTCACTAGTGGGCGGGGCTTTCCCCCCTGATGAAACGTACAAAGGGAGAATGTCAATCAAAGTGTTTCAGCAGACTGTTTTAATCAAGGCTGATTATAACAAATTTAATTAATTAATTTTTACTATTAGAAGCTGGTTATATTCACACACTGCTGCCACACAACCGTGTTTAAACCTCTTATAAAAGTGATTTTTCCATAACAAGTCCCCTTTAATTCATGTAACAAGTTCTCTCTGAATGTGTTCAGTGGACAGTGGTGGTACTGTGGTTCTAGTCAGTCAAGACGGGATCCAAAGGCCTCCGTTTCGTTTCCCAAAAGGAGGACACCTGCTCCAGTTCCTCACCTGTCTGGAAACAGGTCTACTTCCTCATGGCCAGCTGGATCCTCCTCTGTGGTCCCAAAGAGGAAAGGTTTGCCAAACACTATTCATTTATGAGTACTTCATACAACAAATATGTATGTTTTACAGACCATTTTATGATCCTTCCCCAGGGAAAAGTGTTTCCAAAACTGCGCAAAAGGAGTCCGCATGGATCCTGTGAGTCTTTCTCGGACAAAGATGAAGATGAGGCCACTGATTATGTGTTCCGGATTATATACCCAGGCAGTCAAGAGTTCGGTATGTTCACGTGATAGTCTTCAATTCTGCTGTTTCATACAGGCCATTTATTATCAGACCAGACATTAGAATCTGCTTTTATAAGTCCTGTCAGTACTATATATATCAGGGCTATTCAATTAGTTTGTCATGGGGGCCGGTTTATGAAAAGCATCCCAAACGAAGGGCCAGAGAGATATGACTTGCTATATGAGTGATACCACAACAGCAATATAAGAGCCCATATGTTGTATTTTTGCTCCTTAAAACACCCACGTTGGCTTTTTCTACATTAAAATGTTAATATATTGTATTTTGAAACTACATAATATCACTGCATTGTACAATAGACTTTTTTTTTTTTTTTTTTACAAACATTCAAATGTTGTATTTCAGAGGACAACAAAAGCAGTGCATTGCTGAAGTAGGCTTCTTCTACATTCAGACACATTCATATGTTATTTTTTGAACTGCATAACAATTAGGGATGCAACAATTGTAGATTTTGGTTGTACGATTATATAGTCTGAAGAATAATCATGGTTTGACGGTTATCAGGTCTAATGTAAATTCAAGCTTTATATTAGGTGAGCTATTTAGATGAACTGTTGTTGCCATCTGGGTTCATGCATACATAATCATCTTAATATTAATTCGTCTAACATATCTTTTGTTTACACTGCACTGAAAGGCATGCAGAACTCTCACCGTGAGATGCAAGCTCGTTGCTCCGCTTGTGCGCGCATATTGTCATATATTCTTACATTAGAAACAACAAACTTGCAAGCGGAAAAGACGTGATATGGGAACGGCCGCTGCGTTAATCTGGCGTATTAGCCTCAGTGTACATACTTTGAACTTTAAACTAGGGCACAGTTGGCAACTTTGCATAACTTTGTTTAACTGCAGCAGTTTCGTTTTTGTTCCGTGCAAGAGAAATGCAGCTTAGAGAAGCCTTTATGATTAATTAAAGTGACGAAGTAAAGCACAGTTAAAAGTGAAATCGGCTAATCGTTGCATTCCTATTGACGATATCAGTACATAGTACAACAGGCCTTTTCTACAAACATATCCAAATATTTTTGGCTGCCCGCACCACTCCCTGAATGTCAGGTGACGCGCGCTCTGCGCAGCTTGCAGCTCATGCTGTATTGAACAGGCGCACCTCACTTCATAACTATAGCGGTGGTTTTTCGATTGAACTAAATTTATTTTTGATGTCTTGGTCACACTATTTGGAGGGCCGGAACAAATTGCCTCGGGGGCCGGGTTCGGCCCGCGGGCCGCCAATTGAATAGCCCTCATATATACTGATATAATATGTTTAAAGCTCCAAGGAAGATATTTGGAAGAATCTCAGAACCAAACAGATTCACTCAAGGTGCCCAAGTAGGGCTGCACGACTCTGTCTTAAACGAGAATCACGATTTTTTTTGCTTAAAACCAAGATCAGGGGTGCGTTTCCCAAACAATGACGTAACTGGCTGCTGAACTATCATAGTACGATGCATCTTGGGAAAAGAATGATCTAGTGACGAGTGTTTCCCAAAACCTGTAGTTTCTCGGTCGCAGATCCATCGCTTGATCCACGTTAGTTATAACGTAAAACACCCATAATGATGCTCTAAACGGGGTGAAGTAACTTCTTTAGAGAACAACCCCATCATTTCTTTATGCAAATTATATTGTTTTGGTAAAACATGCACTCGTTTTCCATAATAATTGAAATATATGTAAATGGCACATATAGGGCCTGTGTTGGCTTTACTAATATTATTAAGAATTTGAACATTACATATTCTATTCTACAACATAAAATCACTTACAAAAGCTAACACTATTCTGATATCATATATAAATCATATAAATAAATAAATAATGAGGCGATTTATTATAAATATATTTACTTTAATCATAATATTTATAATATTATTGATGATGATGATTATTATTATTATTAAGTAGTATATTGTTTATTTATTTTTTGAAAAGTCTACTTTTACAATCTGACACATGTAAACCACTGCAGAAATCTTCTAACCAACAGGCTCATGTCATATACAGTACAGATACTTAATAAATAACCTACTATAAATTAAAAGCATTAACGTATGCTGTGTTTTTTGTTTTCACAAGCTTTGGGGACGTAACGTAGATTCCGCTTTTAAATAATAGCTCAACTATAGCTTTCGTTATGTGTTCAAAATGACCGATGTTTTCAAAGTGCACTGCGAAGGGAGTAAATTGTAAATATAAAGATCTCTAAAACTGAACTGTAAAAATACTTTGAAAGCAAATTACACCAAAGAGAAATGACCTTAATGTGTTTTTTATTTTAGAAAACTTTTCATACTGAGAGAATCAAATCTTCTTCAGTGCATATACATTAGATTAGTAAGTACTGAAGCCAAATCTGGAGCTAATCTAACAAAATAATGTATGATAACGATCTAAAATGAGTACTTCCAAATGTATATGTAACGGAGGCCAGCTAGTAAGTGCTGTGTAGGTAAACCTCACTCCTCTGACCTCTAAAGGCGCTCTAGCGATAGATGCTAGAGGCCATGGTCTTTAGCCTCCTTGTTAGAGCAACCGACTCCCATGCGGAAGGTTGCCAGTTCGATACCAGCTCGGAGCGGGTTGGGTGGCGTAGGACCGGTGGGGTTACATTGGTGCCGTGACCCGGATGGGAGTGAGGTTTAGGGGGGTAAGTGTAACGGAGGCCAGCTAGTAAGTGCTGTGCAGGTAAACCTCACTCCTCTGACCTCTAAAGGTGCTCTAGCGATAGATGCTAGAGGCCATGGTCTTTAGCCTCCTTGTTAGAGCAACCGACTCCCATGCGGAAGGTCACCGGTTCGATCCCAGCTCGGTGCGGGTTGGGTGGTGTATGACCGGTGTGGTTACATACATGTTAGGGAAAAATATTAAATAAAAAAATAAATAAGAGCAAAATTCAAGAGAAACAAAAAAAAAGTAAATTTTGCTGAAATTTGTAGCGTGTATTGTTCCCCCCAGTATTTCACATGAATTTAAATGCATTATCTTTCTATTTCTAAAGATGTTTGGTGACTAAAATATTATTTTAATGAATATTTCTGTTTAATAAATCTGTTTTGTTCAAATGTGCCAAAATATATGACCTATATTCACTGGGAAATACTCATTTATGTTGTCTAATGTAAATATGATGCTAACTGACGTTCTGATCATGGTAAAGTGGCTCCAGAACTGATCGAGCAGGCTGTAAATATGTGGCAGCCGACGCCCAGGAAGTCGTCTTGTTCTTCCTGTTCGCAGAACGGCTCATCGGACGGCGGGCTTCCCAACGGATGCAACCACGACAGGCTAGTCTGGATTTTTGATGTTTGGTTTTAGTGTTTTCATGAATGATTTTAGCCTGACTGCAGATGTCTGTGTGAAACAGGGCGCCGCTCAAGTTACTCTGTGAGACCATGAAGCACCAGATCATTTCCCGCGCTTTCTACGGCTGTACGTATCACATGACTTTCATTCAGGGCCGGCCCAAGCCTTCAGGAGGGCAGAATTTTATTTGGGGGTCACTTGATGCAAAAAATATGTCGCATTATTGTCAATACTTGATTATTCACACACACACTTTAACACTGTGACTTAACATGTGACGCGACAAGATTCCAGCGACAATCAATTTGTCTGTCTGCACCAAAAGTGACACGACATGACAGAAACATTTAAATAGCAGCCTCTGCACTCACAACAAAATACTAAAGGCTTTTAATCTAATCTACATATTAAAGCTCTTTAAAATTATTAATAGGCTACTGATTGACTGATGTTGTTGGTTTGCACTGAATCACAGTTCTGACTTTCACTTTCAAAGCGTCTGCTAGTTATTTTCAAGATCTGAGGTGAACTATCTGCTGCTGCTTTCAGTAGTGTGGCGATAAATGTCACATATAATGGTATTCCAACTCACATTGGGGAGCATTTAACACTGAATAAAGCCCATAATCAGTACCTGAGGTGATCATTGTCATTGTAGTTTATGCTGTTGTTTTGCCATGACATCGTGGAAATAGAAAGCACTTCTAAATTAATTTTGTGTGTCTTATTTTAATGTTTTGTCTCAAGTACGGTTGGGTTGATAGACGATGCCATCATCCATCGCCGATGGCCGATGAACATCACGATGCTGAGCCGGCATCGCGATCCTCCGCCCCGCCCACGTCACAGCAGCAACCCGCTTTTGAAAAATACACACTCAGGCCCCATTTACACAATAATACAGCTTAGTTTTAAAATGCCATTGATCCACATCCACACTAGAGCTTCATCGAGCATTTCTGAACAGCCCTCAGTCCACACTATACTGCTGAAAATGCACATCACGTGACCACACACACACACTTTGTTATGCGCTGCAGCATATGCGCATGTCTGAGCTCCAGCAGTCAGCGGGTGCTTTGAGCACAAAACCCTAGAGAGCAGTGCACGTCAGACAGTTTATCAAGGATGTACCGCTGGATGGCGTCTCACTATAGTTGTTAAACGTAATATTTAATTAATCTTGTCTCTATCTAACGACTCTTTTGAATCTATCAGGTAACGTGTCAAAGCGTCAGTACACTGCTTCAGTCTTTCGCTTTCATGCATGTACGTAGTAATTTTAGCGAAAACCTCAGATACTGTTGATTGTGCACCTATTTTACCAACCAAGTTCGTCGACGGCGTTATAACGACACAGATCACTCTGCCTAATCATGTGATTGACAGGTGGTAATTTGTGTGTAACTTATCTTTATTTACTTATGATTTGGTGATGGGTAAAACAAAGACCATGAGGGTCAGGTAGTTGAAACGGTAGGCTACAAATAGTTAATTTGTTATGAATTAATTAATTGTTCATAAATAATTAATTCACCGCCGCCTATGACGACGATGCCATCGTCCATGGCGATGTTTCACATTAGACATTGTGCAATGCCAAATTGATCGACATCGCCCAGTCCTAGAGTCAAGCAGCAATGTAAAAAGCATGATAAAATTCATCTAGGAGGTTGTTATCACAGAATAAAGCCCGACAGGATTATCGGCAGCTCGACGTGAATTGGCTGTTGTATAAAACTGAAGGGTTTATTCTGCGAAAACAACCTCCTGGATGTACTTTATCACTATTTATAAATAAAAAATATTTATTTTTTATTTAAAGAATAATTAAATTAAATAAAAAAAAAATTAAAAAAAACAACACGGGCTCATTGTGGATGCGTACCCCTGTCTACATTTCTGGAGACTGCAAAATATGTACCCAGAGATATGTCTGGCTCCATTTCTGTCTGTAAAACAAACATTATGGGGCGGTAGGACTCCGATGACAGCTGTTGTTCCTTTTTGCGCTACCGCTGACTGCTTACATCCGTATGGACGGCTCTGGTGTTACCAGTTTGCCCAGTAGCTCGCTGTGTATTGCTGATGGACTTGAGATGCGGAGCGGAGTTCACTGCGACGACAGGGTTCAAGTCTGGAAAAGAACGGTTACAGAAAGAAGGTAAAACAAAAGCAAAAAAATAATAAATAAATAAACAACAGGCTGAAAACGTGGTGAAATCAAGCGCCCACGACGGCTTTACTTGTTCTAGATTGCTTTTGAAAACACTATGGGTTGGGTTTAGGGAAGGGGTAGGTGGGTCAGTCAGTCAGTCGACAGCAAGCTGGCATGGATGTAAGAAATTTGAGATCATGAAAAAGTGTACGCCGCGGCCTCTGGTGGATTTGCAAAAACAAAAACTGCTAGTAGATGTATTTCGCTGTCCTTAGAAATGTAGACTTTGGTACATATCCGCAATGAGCTCATGTTTAAAAAACAATGTCCTCACCCCCCTGGTGGCCAAGGGGCTTTAAGCAGCTGCTCAGTTCACTTATGCCTTGTGCCGGCTCTGTTTTTATGGCTAAACACAATTTCTTAGGTAATTGCCTCATGATCTAATGTGTGTTTTTAAGGGTTGGCATATTGCCGTCACCTGTCCACCGTCCGCACACACCTCTCAGCTCTGGTAAACGGCACTATTGTTGAGCCTGACATTCCTTACGATGCCAAAGGCGGATTGTCGGCAGAAGTGTGGAAGTCATTTCTACAGGACTGCTCTGTAAGTGTCCTTCACTATCTAGTGCACTTCTTCATGTTTCATGAACTACCATTTGATGGGTTTTGTGCAGCATGGATGTTAGTTAGCTAAAACCATCATTAACTAAAATAAATGTAATTGAAATACAGTAGTAAAACGTTGTGAAGGGAACAATTTACTAAAATGAAATACAACAAATACAAATAAATATGAAAAACAAATATTCGAAAATATTAATAAAACTATAGCAGTATCTTACTAATACTATGTTAGTGTAAAATCTGAAAATAAAATGACGTAAAATGAATTAAAATACGTACAAAAAACTAAAATAGCATCTCACTGATACTGTCACTGTAAAAATCACATCCAAAATGTTAATAAAAACTATAGTAGTGTAAAAATACTGATGCGAAACTATTTAAAAAATTGTATTATTTATTTTTATTTATATATTTATTTCTTATTTATCTATTACGAGAGTGTGTGTGTGTGTGTGTGTGTGTGTGCCTTTATGTTTTTATGTATGTTTTGCTATTGGATGACTGAATTTCCTTCGGGATCAATAATGTATCTAAGTAACTAACTATAAGCATCCTGTTGTGTCTGCTCTGCAGGCATATGAGGAGGAGGAGCTGCTGCGGCTGGTGTATTATGGTGGTGTGGAGCCGTCTCTGCGGAAAGAGGTCTGGCCTTTCCTGTTAGGACACTACCACTTCACCATGAGCCCCAAAGAACGCAAAGAGGTCAACAAAAGTGATGCTTTGGAGACTTTTCAATCGACTGTTTACACCTGTTTCTCTCTCATCTGATAGCTGATTTGTGAAAATTGTTCCATTTACATTTGGTCACATAAATGGGTCTCCACTAAATGGATATAAATCATCCAATTCCACGCTATATGCAAATTTAAGCATAGGTTATGTCGACTAAAGGGTCAAATGCACCACATTTTATTTCATTGCATATAGAACATGCTAATTCCACACAGAAATGCCAAATGACTCAGCCGGGACTCCAACCAGTGACCTTCTTGCTGTGAGGCCACAGTGCTAACCACTGAGCCACCGTGCCGCCTCATTAATGCTAAATTCTAAAACAAACTCAACATTGCACCTAACAGCACCTAAAGCTAGCTTGAAGCAGCAGAATAATGACCGTACGCACTGTGTAGGTGGACGAGCAGATTCGAGCGTGCTATGAGCAGACCATGAGCGAGTGGCTGGGATGTGAAGCCATCGTACGCCAGCGGGAGAAGGAGCAGCACGCTGCCGCTCTGGCCAAATGTGCGTCTGGTGCCAGTGTGGACCGAGGGTCACGCCAGGACTCCACCATCAGCACAGATGTAAGTATTAATGCTCAAATCATTCATATGCAACAGGGGTCCATTATTTGCACATGAATTACTCAGTTAGCTGGATTTGATTTGTGATGGTTTGACATGATCCAGGATAGTTTGGTTCTTTAAAACTCATCCCAGAGTGGTCTGTAAGCTCGGAGCAAGGGTCCGTTTTTCATACACTTTACAAAATGCTGGGTTCAACACGATTGCTTCATGCAGTCCCAACAAAAATCAATTAAGTTAACTTAATTTTTTTTGCAAATTTAAGTGGATTGAACATAATGTCCTGGTTACGAACGTAACCCACGTTCCTCAAAGAGGGAACGGAGACGTGTGTCTACAGACACTTTGGGAGTTTGCTGGATAACCAATCACTCTGAAGAGTAAGAAAATAGGCCAATGAATGCCTAGGAGTTGGCAGAGCCCAGCTCCACAGGTGCTGGTGATTAATTATTAGTAGAGTATATAACCAGCGCACACGGAGCGAGCCATTAGTCTTTTGTAGCTGAAGAGCCGAACACTCAGCTATCAGCTGGAGACCCAGCTGCTGTGGCAACGGAGACACACGTCTTCGTTCCCTCTTCGGGGAATGGGGGTTATGTTTGTAACCAGGATGTTCCCTTTCAGTGGTAACTATGACGTGTGTCTACCGAAACTTTGGGATTGTGTATGGAAAACGCCACAGCAGTTGAGTCCATCATGCATGAAGTTGGCCAAGCATAGCGTGAGCGCACAAGCATCACCAAGAGCGTCCCCTAGGTCCTTTAATTACCAGAATATGGGAATAATTTTGGAATAAAATTTCGGGGGTCGTAAATATGCTTTTACCTAGCTTGCTCTAGTCTAGGGATTTTAAAGATACGACAGTACATTGGGAAAGCATGCCATTCCCAAAGGGGATCACCATGGACTGATTTCACGCGGCCGCCATTTAAAAAAGCGAAATCGAGGCTGCGGTGGGAAGGAACCCGGAAGTATCGCCTGAGTCACATAGGAATGTTGTGTACCTGGCTGTATATCTTATCAGCGAAGAGAAAGCGACACAAATATATAATTTCACTGTCTTCCGAGTGACCCGAAGGTCCGTTCTGAATGGAAAGTGAAAATAAAACGGGATATCTGACCTCATTTTCAGCAAAGTTAAGGGAAATGCCACTACTTAGCTAACGTTTTCTTTCCCAAACACATGTTTTAGTTGCCATTTATCAAACTCAAGTTAATGAACTGATTCTTTCACTGTATTAAACCTTTCAAGACACTGAATTTCGTTACTGAAATTTATAAAAACCGTCAATTTCCCACTAACATAAGCACTGTTGAACGCAACAGCGCTGACTTGCCATGGTGTTCACGTGCTCAACAGAAAGGACTGTGATTGGCCATGGAGGTCATCAGTTCACCACACTTTACCGCTGTTTACCCAGTGCAAACACAGACGAGCGATCCGCTGATGGCTCGGCCGATCTTTGCGGCTTTAAAACACTCCACTGTTCGTGCATCTGTTTGCAGTTTGCACTCATTGAAGTGCGGTAAACTGATTACCTTTACGACCAATCAGTCATTTCTGTTGTGCACTGGTGAATATCGCAAATCAGCTGATTAAGAACGTGACCAGCGGCGCTTAAATGTTAGCGGGAGATTGATGTTTTTTAAAACTTCAGTACAGAGACAACACTATTACAGACAACACGAGGGTGTGCTACAGAGGACTGCATTGTTTAATCACTCACCGGGTTACATAGGCTGAAGCAAGCAGGGAAGCCCCCACTGTGTTTACCTGCTGCCATGAACTGAAGCCCAGGAGGACACTCTTAAAGAGATTGTGATGTTGTTTGATGCCTAATATGCTTTTAATTGTTTAAATTAAACTGAACGATATTAAAGTGATGTTTACACCATATCTGCGTTTTGAAATCGCGGCAACAGCTGGAGGTTTATAGACCACAGCATGTTGTCGCAATGTTTACAGTGCTGATCCTATGCTTCCGGGTTTCTTCCCACCGCAGCCTCGCTTTGGTTCTTTAAAATGGCGGCCGCGTGAAATAAGCGTATTGGGGATCACGCATAACTGACACCGATCCCCAGAATGTGTGTAGACCAAGTGGGCATACCAGACATTGTACTGGGCCAGGCACCTGGTTCCTCCGCTGAGTCGGGTGGCTGGGGCCTCGGAGGAACTCACCAAATTGGGAACTTGCTAAGCAGAGTAAACATTCCCTCTATCGCGTGTCGTTGCTTTTATTTAGAATACGGTTTAAATCACTCCCTCCTGTACTCAATCTGGCAACCTGCGCTTGTGTTTGTTTTGATCCAGGAGTGCAATACTTAGTTCAACCACTAGGTGTCAAACTTACTGCACCTTCAAATAGATAGGTATGCCCTAACCCATTGGATTAAGAAACATTCTGTTATGTAGAATAGTACAATACTCATAAAGAATAAATACTATAGTCTTGACACATGAAAGAGTAAAGCCTATACAAATAGCCTACAACAAATGTGGACAGTTCTTATTTAACAAACCGTTTTGTTTGCTACTCATTTTGCTCACATGTCTGATTCTCGAATATGGATCAAATGATGTCATTATGCTATTAGCCAATCACTGCATTACTGATCATGATTTGGAGGATTGATAATCTGTCCTTCACACGAGCACATGCAGTAATCTCAGATCAGATCATCCAGAAATTTAACCCGATTCACAAACTCACTTAAAGAACCAAATTAGCCAGAGATCTGCTATCAGGATTAAAAGATCTGCTAAATCATGTTAGATTGCTTAAGCGAGGTATAAAGAAGGCACGCCAGATTAGTTATGAATGTATGAGTGAGGTTTGCATTGTGTTGCGTTGTCATAATGTTGTTGTGTTTGTGTGTGCAGTCATCTCAGAGCAGCAACTCGGACAAACAGAGTCACGCAGGATCACACAGCGACTCTAACAGCAGCACTCAGGTAAGACATACACCATTCAACACAACACAACACATTACAGAAGGCTTTGCTCTTTTTGTTCTTAATTATGCTTCCTTCATGTGTAGACTTTGTCGGTTTCTTTAATGACTAATAAGTCAATAGTTTAGATATGGATATATGGAGCTATATAAGGAACGTGATGCATTATTTCAATTAAGTGAGAATGTTTAAGATAATATTGAGATCATTCATTTTAGGAATTGAATTCATATAAATGATTGTTTACGCTTTGGCGCAAAATATTTGTTCAAACTATTCTGGCTTTATATATTTATTTCTACTTTTGTCTGTTTCAACCATCCACAGGTGTTTGGCTCTGTAGATGAAGTGGATCCAATCGAATCTGAGCCCAAACCAAAAGACGAGAAGCCACAGCCCAAAATCCCCAACGGCGCTCTCCCAAACTGCACTAGCTCTCCAGACTCCGGACACCCGTCGTCCCGCAACTTCTCCGTGACCTCAGCGATGTCCGATTGCTCTCCTAGCACAGAGGAGACTTCGACACAAGAGTCAAAAGGAAATCAGCCTGACCCAGAGGAGAAACCCAAAGAGGAGCAACCAGAAAACAGCTCGACCACTCAGGATACAGACAAGGAAGCTGCCATTACTACACAAAACGAGAGTGTATGTTCAGAGGCCAAGCTGGTGAAACCTGTAGAAAGTGACAAAATGAAGACTTCTGAAACATCTAGGACTGAAACGGATCAGATCGAAGATGCAATCTCAAAAAATACAACCGATCTGTCTGAACATAAAGAGGATAAAGTGAACTCTAGTGCTGAAACAGATGCAAGAAAGTCTGAAGAAAATGAGTGTGAAGTTCAACCATTAAAAGATCCAGCTGAGAACAGCCGATCATCAGAATCAAAGCAGGCTGAAGATGCAGGTCCGGTGTCTTTATCAATTGCGGATGAAAACACAAAATCAAACACGGAGGAAGAAACCGGTCTAAAGGTCAAAGAAGACTCCAAATCTGCTCCAGAATCAACACAAGAAGACATGAATATCCCTCAAAATCTCTCTTCTGAATCACAAACAGGCCAAGAAACGGGTCTAAAAGTGAACGAAGACTCCAAATGTCAACCATCTGATCCAGAATCAACACCAGACGCCATGAAAACCTCCCAAAATCTCTCATCTGGATCAAACAAGGAGCAAGAAACGGGTCTAAAAGTGAACGAAGACTCCAAATGTCAACCATCTGATCCAGAATCAACACCAGACGCCAAGAAAACCTCCCAAAATCTCTCATCTGAATCAAACACAGAGCAAAAGGCAACCAAAGACCCCAAATCTCAACAATCTGCTCCAGAATCAACACCAGAAGACATGAAAAACTCCCAAAATCTCTCGTCTGAATCCAACACGGAGAAAGAAACAAGTTTAAAAGTGAACGAAGACTCCAAATCTCAACCATCTGCTCCAGAATCAACATCATATGACTTGAAAACCTCCCAAAATCTCTCCTTTGAATCAAGCAGGGAGAAAGAAACAGATCTAAAAGTCAACAAAGACTCCAAATCTCAACAATCTGCTCCAAAATCAACACCAGAAGACACGAAAACCTCCCAAAATCTTTTATCCGAATCAAACACAGAGCAAAAGGCAACCGAAGACTCCAAATCTCAACAATCGGCTCCAAAATCAACACCAGAAGACATGAAAAACTCCCAAAATCTCTCATCTGAATCAAACACGGAGAAAGAAACAAGTTTAAAAGTAACCGAAGACTCCAAATGTCAACAATCTGCTCTAGAATCAACATCAGAAGACATGAAAACCTCCCAAAATCTCTCATCTGGACCACAGAATGTGCCTCAAACCGCACCACAAACCATCAACTGGGACTCTGACCACAACCGAGCCAGATCAGTAATCAAACAGATGACAGAATCGGAGTCTGAGAGTTGCGGGCCGCTCACATCCCTGTCCAAACCCTCTCCGGACATGTCCGATGACTCTCCGTCGGCTCTAGAAATGGAGGAGATCCCTTCATCTGTGGTGTACATGTCCTCTGAGAGCTCCATGTGCAGGACGCCTTTGACTCTGGCTCGTCCCGTGGCTCCATGCATCGCCGCCGGGGAGAAATCGCCCATGGGAATGCCTGCTCTGGAGCTGTGCATGGAGCCAGGCGTCAACACCACCCCAGAGGGAACCGATTCTGCGCTCTCTGAGGAGGAACCCGAGATGGACAACTTATTCCCCAAACCAGACTCTCTAGCGGTCACCGGAGACAAGAACGACATCGCCTCGCCAGTGTCCTCAATCGGGACCACCTACTCGGTAGATCACCTTAAAATCTGCATGAAACAGAAGCAGTAGCCGTTTTTTTCATATTGTGACACAGTTACTAGAGAAACGGAATATTGAATGAGACAACAGTGGGCGTGGCTTGTTTTTTCTACTGTGAGCTGATTGGATGTAGTAAAGTAGTTCATTCAGAAAGATGGGGAAAGGGTTTGGGGAGAGTTATTACAACCTAACAGACTCCTTCTCCTCACCATTTCTGTTTGTTGTCAAAACTGACAGCTGGAGGGGCGTGGTTAAGTATGTTAGCCACGCCTAGGGATGCAACGATTATAGTCTGAGAAATAATCACGGTTTCACGGTTATTATGCATTTATTAATTTCAAAACACGACTAGTTTAGAAAATCACATGAAAACCCCTTATATTTTTAAGTGTTGTTTATTGCTGCTCAGTAACCAAATAATACAGCACACATTAATATTAAAAACAAACAATAGTCCAATTTTTCTCAGTGCTTAACAATAAGTAACATTTTTGGCATTTAAACATAATTTTTACGCTGTAAATGAATAAAAAGGAGAAAGACTCGAAAATAACTTTTTTTACTTGGTAAAAAAATTTAGGAGCACCCACCAAAAATGAATGAGCACCACTGCATATTGTATATCAACAGATTTGTTGTATTTGAAAACAACATCAATCAGGACTAACAAAAAAACAGAAACAAACTAATTCTATTATGACTTATTGATATTTGTACAATAATTCCAAAATTAATGATGACTAAGATGACAATAATACTAACAATGTAGTACATTTCTCATTCTCATGCTGCCTTGATTGTGCTTAAATGTGAGTTATCTGCTATAAAAAGTCCAACTGTTACATTGACAAATAAATGTATGGTTTGTGTCAAGCAAAAATGAAGCATTGCAGTAAGAAATACTCATTTTACACTATTGTTTTTATACATATATACTATACCAAAGTCCCTATACTATAGTCTTTGACTATACTGTGTTAGATTTTACATTTAGCGTCCATTTGCGCTGAACACGCAGTGAATGCAACGCATCGAGATTCGGGCCATTCAACAGCTGATCCACTCCGAGTTTACCAGCACTCTCCGAAATCACTCGATTGATCTCGGCTGGCGAATTAACATTCTCTGGGATTAACATGCTCTCATCGCGCCATTATTTGTAACTTTAAATGTGTTTGCAAACCTGTGTACTTTTTATTGCTTCTTCTCCAAACTTCAGCCGTTTGCAGTTCTCGTAGCCACACAGCTCCCTGTCATCTCAACTAGGTGCGGCTGAAAAGCGTGAGCACGTTGCTTCGCGTGCGCGTCCCTCCATTAGAAATAACCAATTTACACCAGCTTGCCTTAGTTAATAACCTTATTCATAGTTAATCCAGTGTGCGTGGTTGTTAGTCTCTGTGTACAAACTAGCGCACAGTTGGCATAACTTTGTTTGGTTGCTGCAGTTTAGTTCTTTGTAGAAATGCAGTGTTGAGAAGCCTTTACGATTAATTAACCATGACAAATTAAAGCGCGGTTAATAGTGAAACCGGTTAATCGTTGCATCCCTAGCCACGCCCAATAGACAGACCTAATCTGAGGATTTAACTGAAAACGTGCAATTTCAGATTTCAACAAAGGCAAACTACTGTTTTTTCTTAATGACATGCACAGAAATAGCAATGTAAGCTAACAAAATCAACATGGTTAGTTTTGATTTCATCTGTATTTTAAAGTCTGGGTGAAATTAAAATGTACAATGCTTATTTTGCTAGCTCACATTGTTATTCCTAAGGTGAATAATTCATTTGTGCAAGTTAATCCACTGAAGTGTGTATGGATGTTTCCCAGTGATGGGTTGCAGCTGGAAGGGCATCCGCTGCATAAAACATATGCTGGAAAAGTTGGCGGTTCATTCCGCTGTGGCAACCCCAGATTAATAAAGGGACTAAGCCGAAAAGAAAATAAATGAATGAATGAATGGATTTTATGACAATACTACAGTGAAAAAAAGACAAAAAATAATCATATAAAAAAAAAAAAAAAACTAATGATCAACCCAAGCGCATACAATGAAATTAAAAAATAGACCAACAAATAAAAAGGTAAATAATAATAATAATAATGTGGATTAATAAAAACTATTTAAAGTCTGGCCATTTGCTTCCTCATTTAAAATTGGCAGTGCTTCTGTTGATGTCAAAACAACTACATATCAATATTCTTAACCACGCCTCTCTTACCATTAGTTTAATTAGAGCAGGGGTGCTCAACCCTGTTCCTGGAGATCGACCTTCCTGCAAATTTCAGCTCCAACCCTGATCAAACACACCTGCCTGTAATTATCAAGTACTGTTCAGGTCCTAATTAATTAGTTCAGGTGTGTTTGATTAGGGTTAGAGCTGAAATCTGCAGGAAGGTCGATCTCCAGAAACAGGGATGAGCACCCCTGAATTAAGCCGCGGTCACACTAGAGTTTGAGCTTGCAAAATTCTGTCGTACGGCGCTGCGAAAAGGGGCGGGATTAAACAAGATGAATAGGCATTTAAAAAGCGAGCGATTGCTCTATGTTTTATATTTCTGTTCAAAGAGGTCATGTTTTGATCCTGGATTCGTCTCACGCAGTCAAGTGATGCGATTTCGCAGGTCAGAGTTCACCAAGCTTGAACTTTGCACCGCAGCAAAATGCGAAACTCAACGCATGACCCTGCGTTTCCGGTCTGACGCATTCGCGTCTGTATGAATGGAAGTCTATGTAGAGGAAAGCTCAGTGTGACCGCGGCTTTAGAGGGAATGATGTGCAAAAAGAAAGCCCCTCCCCCTACTCAATATTCCATTTCAGTTAAATGTACAATAACGTACTGAAATAAAGCCCCACCCCTACTCAATATTCAGTTTCAGTTGGAAGTACATCAACATAGTGAAATAAAGCCCCACCCTTACTCAATATTCAGTTTCAGTTGGAAGTACATCAACATAGTGAAATAAAGCCCCACCCTCTACTCAATATTCCATTTTAGTTGGAAGTACATCAACATACTGAGATAAAGCCCCGGCCCCTACTCAATATTCAGTTGGAAGTACATCAACATAATGAAATAAAGCCCCGCCCCCTACTCAATATTCAGTTTCAGTTGGAAGCACATCTACACACTGAAATAAAGACCCGCCCCTACTCAATATTCAGTTTCAGTTGGAAGTACATCAACACACTAAAATGAAGCCCCGCCCCCTACTGAATATTCCATTCTTTGAATCCATTCAGCTGATCTGGCGGGAGCACTTTTAGCTTAACATAGATAGTTAAATCAGATCAGATCATTAGCGTCTCGCTCAAAATTGATTAAAGAGTTTAGACAATTTTCCTATTTCAAGCTTGACACATTGTGTAAGATTGACAGAAAATTAAAAGTTGCTATTTTTTAGGCCGATACGTCTAGGAATTATACTGTCATTCTGGTGTAATCAGCAAAGATATTACACAGCACTGTTACCTGGTTAGCAAGCTGGGGAGTATTTTCAGGCACTGCGTAATATCATTGCACCTGTCCAGAAATATTTATATTATTTTATATTTCTGTAAAACACTTGATTAATCTTACCAGTAGAGATGTGTTTTTCCTTTTAATGTAATTTTATTCAGAGGCCATAAGACCATAAAATTCAATTTATCAAAATAGCTTAGTTGGTGCTCTTATTCTTGCTTTTTGTGAAGAATACACCCAAATATGCTTTCAATTAAGCGGGTTAGCCTCCTACTTTTGTCTTCCACACAAACGAAGTCGTACAGCATTTGTGGTGAACTGTTTTTTTTTTTGCTAGTGTGTGATCTGTAAAGGCCTTCTGGTTTCTCCTACAGCAGGAGCTGGTGGACCTCTACACACTCAATCTACACCGCATCGACAAAGACGTCCAGCGATGTGACAGAAACTACTGGTATTTCACCCCAGCCAACCTGGAGAAACTGCGCAACATCATGTGCAGGTAAAATATAGCTGAGCTAGTGTATAATAACTGTTACTACTATGCAAATATACTGTAAAATGTCCTTTATTCTGGTGACTCAAAGCTGAATTGTTTTCATCATGAATAGGCCTGTCACAATAATCAATATCTGGACTTATCGCACAACACATGGACATGAGCTCAATCATTTTTGATAATGCAATATTTATCGCCCATACATAAAAACCAATTCTAGCAACATTTTAGCTGATTGTGCAACATCTCTATCTCAATTGGTCAGTGTCAGTATGGTTAAAAGCACTGTAGTATTTACTATAAATTACTGTAGTATAATCTCATGTGGGTGTCTGACAGCTGAAAATAGATCTGCTAGCAGATATCACAGCCTCTGTTACTCTTTACCTTGTACTTTTGTGTTAACATTTATTACTATTTATTTAGGATATGTGTTTCACATTCTGACTCCAATGCCTCATTATTAAACTGTTAAAATGACTATAATTAAATGAAATATTCGTAAAAATAAAATATTATCTGTTCTTTGGAAGAGTGCACTTGCATTGTGATGATGTTATATTGTCATTCTGGCATTATATAATGAGTGATATTAAAATAGCAATAATATTGTTCATCGCAATATATGATGTAATATATAATACAACAAAAAAATAGATATCATGACAGGCCTAATCATGATGAATAATTAAAACACATGTTTGATTATTATCAATGTCAAAACAGTATCATATTATTGGTAAAACAGAAGTACAATTAATTTTTTGGGATTCTTTGATCAATATAAAGTATAAAGCACGGCATAAAAAAAAACATTTTGTAATATTACGAATGTCTTTACGGTCACTTTTGATTAATGTAATGTGTTTTTGCTGAATAAATGCATTTCTATTGTAAATTGTTTTAAAAATCTAAAATGAAGTGGCATGTTCACATGGTTTTTGTCTTAAGCTATGTGTGGCAGCACCTTGACATCGGATACGTCCAGGGAATGTGTGACTTACTAGCGCCTCTGCTGGTCATCCTGGATGATGGTATGTCAATTAAAGAATTAGATGAAAGATTATGAAAAATAGAGGATTATAAAAATGTATATTTTTGCTCATGGACTCTGAACACACACACACACACACACACACAACATTATTAGCCTTCCTGTGAATATTTAGTTCTTTTTCAGATATTTCCCAAGTGATGTTTAACAGAGCAAGAACATTTTTAATAATAATATTAATTCCTTCCATTTATATGGCGCATATGGGACACTCAAATCGCTTTACACATTTTTGGGGGGAATCTCCTCATCCACCACCAGTGTGCAGCATCCTCCTGGATGACGCGATGGCAGCCATATTGCGCCAGACCGCATAACACACACCAGCTGATTGGTGGAGAGGAGACGATGATAAAGTGATGAAGCCAATTATGATATGGGGATGGTTAGGAGGCCATGATGGACAGAGGCCTTTGGGCAGATTTGGCCAGGATGCCGGGGTTAAACCCCTACTCTTTATCAAAGAACATCCTGGGATTATTAATGAGCACAGAGAGTCAGGACCTCGGTTTAACGTCTCATCTGAAAGACGGCGCTCACTGAGCAGTATAGAGTCCCCGTCAATATACTGGGGCGTTAGAATCACACAAACCACAGGTTGAGCGCCTCCCGGCTGGTCCCCAACGGTTGTGGTCTCGCTAACGCCCTTTCCCGCAGCAACCTAGCTTTCCCATGTGGTCTCCCATCCAGGTACTGACCGGGCGCAGCCCTGCTTAGCTTCAGTGGATGACCATGTGAGAGTTGCAGAGAGCTAGCTGCTGGCTAAATATTATTATTATTAGCCCTTTTAAGAAATTATGTTTTCAATTGAACAAACCACGGTTGAACAATGACTTGCCTAATTAACCTAACTTGCTAAGTTAACCTAACTTTAAGCTGAATACAAGTATCTTGCAAAATAACTAGTAAAATATTGTCATATTACAAATTAGCCATTAAAGTGGTGTGACACATCATGCAGTTTTTAAATGAAGGTCTTAATTATTAAGGGAAAACAAAATCCAAAACTTCATAATCCTGTGTGAAAAAGTGTCACCCCCCCCCCCCCCCCCAACTTTGGTTCTGCAGCAGGATATTGATCCAAAGCACACCTGCAAGTCCACTTCTTTCAAGTGGCCTAGTCAAAGTCCTGACCTGAACCCAACTGAGATGCTGTGGCATGAGCTTAAAAAGGCGGTTCATGCTCGAAAACCCTTCAATGTGGCTGAATTACAACAATTTTACAAAGATGTGTGGGCCAAGATTCCTCCACTGCACTGTAATGCTGTGTTCACACCAGACGCGGCATGCGTGAATAAATCACGCTATTCGCGTATAAATAGACGCGTGGATAATTAGAGTTTACTCGCTTCATTCGTGTGTCAAATTCGCTTCATTCACACATGAAATTCACTTCACAATAAACACGGATTAGAGTCATGGGCGGGGCTTCTGTCTGGCCGTTTACTCTAGTTTCATTGCTAAATGGCTAACATGGATTTTATTGCAAGAGTGCTTTATGTGCTTAAGGAAAGCTGAAAAACAGCGTAGATTCATTCGGTGCCATGTCTGAGTCCACTAGATTCTTTCAGAGGTGCACCAGCTCTGTGAGTTCATCAGCTCCTCCAGAAACTATACCTGTATGATGGAGCTTTCAGCGGTGCCTCCGACTGAGCCGAGGCCAGTTTGATGAGCCATTGTCCGGTGTCGGCAAGAGGTTTTCCCCTCGAGACACCAACAAACGGCTCTACGTCACAATCCCTCCCCATACTAGAGCAAGCTGTTGATTGGTTAACATGGCACGAATGTCCGCTAAAGTTCAGATTTTCCAACTCGAGAGATTCACGCTGCCTCATTCGTGCGAATAGCATCGCAGGATGTCTATTCGCGTCTTTGCATTGACTTAACACGTAAATCACTCGCGCTTGGTGTGAACACACCATAACAGACTCAATGCAAGCTATCGAAAATGCTTGATTGCAGTTTACTGCTAAAGGTGGCCAAACCAGTTACTCGGTTTAGAGGCAAACACTTTTTTAAACAGGGCTACTGTATGTAGTTTTGTATTTTGTTTTCCCTTAATAATAAAAACCTTCATTTAAAAACGGCAAGTGTTTACTTGTGTTATCTACTTCTTCTGTGATTAATATGTCAGATCATCAAACAAAGTTAAATATTCAAGTGTGATAAACATGCCAAAAAGTAGAATTTAGTAAGGGGGCCAACACTTTTTCACACAACTGTATATTTAACTTTGTGGAAAGAACATTGTTGTATTTCATTATATTGCTGTGGTCAGTATTTAATAAATGTGTTCATGATGTGCCTTAAAATGGTGGCAACAAGTAAGACTTGTGACCTTAAATAGTGTGCTTAAAACATACAACACATTATTTAATGCTGTCCCATGAAGTAAAACCCTGTTTGTGTATGGTCTGGCTTTAAATCAGAGGCCATGGCCTTCAGCTGCTTCACAGAGCTCATGAAGCGCATGAACCAGAACTTCCCTCATGGAGGAGCCATGGACACACACTTCGCCAACATGCGTTCCCTCATCCAGGTCCATGCACTTACTAAACACACATGTCTGCTGATGTTTTGTTAGAGTTTGTGTGTTTGATGAATGTGTTGAACCTGTTTAGATCCTGGATTCGGAGCTGTTCGAGCTAATGCAGCAGAACGGAGACTACACACACTTCTACTTCTGCTACCGCTGGTTCCTGCTGGACTTCAAGAGAGGTAAGCAGATCCACAGAGCACTGCAAAAACATCATTCTGTAAGGCAAAACAAAACAATAAACTAAATTAATAAGAATCAATCAGTATTATCTGCTAAATAAATAAACATAATATCTTAAAATGGTTTAAAATGAACATTCTGCCATCATTTCCTCTTTTGCCAGTTGTTTTAAACCTATTTGAGTTTCGTCTGGTTACACAAAGGAAGATATTCTGAAGAACGCTGGGGAAAAAAAACAGCCATTGACTTCCATAGTATTTTTGTAGTGTAAAGGGGACGCTGACAACAGAGGTGCGGAGTCAAATGCAGGTTTATTAACAGGATGGTCTGGCAAGCAATGGTCAATACAGGAACAAACAGATGTATACAGGCAATCCAGAGTCATGGTCATTAAACAGGCGGATAGTGAAAAGGCAGGCAGCATACAACGTAAATAAATAAACATACAAAACAAAGTAAGGGTCTAAGACGAGAAGGCAAGGAAAATGTGTCGTAATGTTCACAATGACAGATAAACAAGACTCAGCAACTAATGTGTGTGTGTGTCTGTGCTGCTTTTAAAGTCCATGTAATCAGTTCTGAAGAGCTTTAGCTGTGTGTTAGCAATCAGCGTACAACTGGAACAGGTGTGAGTGTGTGGTGCATGACTGGATCTGTAGTCCATGTAACGGTGGATTTGTAGTTCAATCACTGGTGATGTGACAATTTTGTTTCTACTATGGAAGTCAACAGTTACCGAATTATCTTCGTTGACAGCAGTTTTGGGTAAACTACCCTTAAACAGGTTTTCCGAGGGTCTTAAAATGAATGAATAAAGGCCTTAAAGGGATAGTTCACCCAAACATTCTGTCATTTATTCATCCCCCACTAGGGCAAAACTTATTTGAGTTTCTTTTTTCTACTTTGGATGTCAATGGGTATCACCATTTTTCAAAATATCTTCTTTTGTGTTCAACAGACTTAAAAGCACCCAAAGTTTTTTTTGTTTTTAAGTGAACTACCCCTTTAAAAGGTCTTAAATCAGAGCATATAATCCTTGCATATACTCCTAAAATTCATATAATCCTTGCATTAATATTCAGGAGGAGTTGTTTCCTCATGTATTTCATTTCAAAGAGAAGTGCAAGCATAATTTCTGCATTCATGATAGTCATCGTTGGTGCCTTCATAGCTGTTCAAGTTAGTGGCGCCATCTAGTGGCGGTGTGTGTGAAGCTGTCCTGAGAGTGATGTAAATGATAAAGTATGATTAAATATATAGCGAACAAAAGGTCTTGGAAGCATATAAAGTGTTATATAGCAACAGGTTTGACAATGTCATAGAGGTATTTAGATACTGTATGGGTCTGATCAGAAGGTAAAGGTTAATTAGAGGTATTCAAGCCTTACATACTTCACATGAATGTCATTTTAAAGTTGGATCAATTTGTTTGTGGTTTTACTTTGAAATGTTCTTTTAATGAACACTGAAGTTCTTGTTTACCTCTTTGTCAGAAATGGTGTATGATGACGTGTTCTCCGTGTGGGAGACCATCTGGGCTGCCCGTTACGCCTCGTCTGAGCACTTCGTCCTGTTCATCGCGCTGGCCTTGGTGGAGCTGTACCGAGACATCATCCTGGAGAACAACATGGACTTCACGGACATCATCAAGTTCTTTAATGGTGACTGCACTCAGACACCATAGATATATACACTAGATATCGCATAGGGACCCTGAGCATGCGTCAATAGCGCCGCCACATTGGTACAGTGCTTCTAGGACAAACGTCATTC
Source organism: Danio kyathit (assembly GCA_903798195.1). Taxonomy (NCBI): domain Eukaryota; kingdom Metazoa; phylum Chordata; class Actinopteri; order Cypriniformes; family Danionidae; genus Danio; species Danio kyathit. Next base: position 2,491,119 of record LR812528.1, read on the forward strand.
AACCGCACTAGTCAAGACAGTGTGCCAATGTGAAGATGCTGGACTTTAGCGCTGTGTTTGCGTTGTAGTAACGAGCAAACAAAGAAAACAAAGCACAAAGGCAGAACATTTCATAGGTAAGATTTAGTTTATGTTTTTGTATGTTATGAACTTTTGTGCTTGACAAGTAATGTTATTGATGATAATACAGTCTCTTGCTGCATTCACCATAAGGCAAAGTAGCACCAACTCGCACTAAATTCTAGACTTATGCTAGTTTTGTTGAATAAAATAAGCAAACTATGTTATGAAATATGACAAGAAGATGCTGCGCTGCCAGAAACTTGTATTATTGTCGGCTAAGTGAACGAGTCGTTCATAACGGAGATTCATTCACAAACGGATCACTCCCTCCGTCAGAATGAGAAGTGAAAGCAGGAGAGGGGGTGTGTTTCAGGACATGGATTAGATTAAATTAAACAGGGAAGGAGGATAATGCATTTCCATGCACACAAACACTCACTTTTTGTCAGGAATACCCGTGCGGTCACATCCATCAATGCAGAAAAGTGATGTAAAATTATAATATTTCGTAATTGAAAAAAATATTTGCATACTGACCACCAGGGAAAACTCCTGATCATAGATATATGTGTATATGTGTATTTCTCTGGCTTTGGATGGCCACAGTCCTCCACTTCACCTTGGTCCCGCATTCATTTCAAAGGAGCGCTACCCTGTACTAAAATGGCGGCTCTGTTGATGCATTCGTTCTAATAGACAATAGCAGGGTAGGCGACATCTAATGTATATATCTATGCTCAGACACAAACGCTGTAGAAACTATTGCACACAGAAATTATTAGTGCATTTCAGTAGAACAAAGAAGTGTGAAGTATTAAAAGTACACATGAAATCAAAACTAACCATAGTGGTTTTGTTAGCTCACATTGCTAGTTTTGTGGCGAACAATTAATCTGTGCATGTCAATAAGAAAAAATCTGTCTCCCCTTGTAATCTTTAATTGAAATCTGAAAATATATGCTGTAATAGTTGGCAGTTCATTCTACTGTGGCGACCCCTGATAAATAAAAGCCGAAGGAAAATAAATGGATTTGATTTTTGTGACCTCCACTTTGGGAGCCACTGTAAAAGGAAACGCCGGAAATGGTGTTCTCCGAACTTAAACGTTTGTTTGTTTTAGTAAGAGATGTCTATGCAATGCTGCAGAACTGAACTCACATTAACACTGTTGTTTATTATGTGTTCGTCTAGAAATGGCTGAACGTCATGATGTCCCAAAGCTGCTGGTTATGGCCCGAGACCTGGTGCACAAAGTCCAGATCCTGATCGAGAACAAGTGAATCCTCCTCCATTATCAACATTAAGATGCTCTGTGTCTGTTTAGGGCCCAAACCCTCAGCCGAAATGCCAAACCAGTGTTGTTATTTCTGATCTAATATGACCCAGATTTCATATCAATACTAATATATAGAGTATGCATATTGAAATTTGTTTTTTTATTTTATTTTAAATTGCCAAATGACAATATGATTGGATGCCTTTATGACATTTATTTTGTCTGATCAGTATTAACATATGGACGGACTTAAAGGGGACCTATTATGCAAAGATCACTTTTATAAGGGGTTTAAACACAGTTGTGTGGCTGCAGTGTGTGAATATAACCAGCTTCTAATAGAAAAACTGTATTAATTCTATTTGTTATAATCAGACTTGATAAAGCAGAAACACTTTGATTGACATTCTCCCTTTGAACGTGTCATCAGAGGGGGGAAAGCCCCGCCCACTAGTGACCATCTCTCCCTCATTAGCATAGGACGTTAGTTTCGTTCTTGAATGTGCCACTATGCTGACACACAGGCATTTGTAGCTCCGCCCTCTTCTGAAAAAGAGCACAATCTCATTTGAATTTAAAGTGACAGTCACTAAAACGCCACAATTAGGATCAAAGCCTAAAAGGGGCAGATTCAAAAAGTTAGAAAGCATTATTTGTGTGGTATTTTAAGCTGAAACTTGTTAAAAAAGGGGCATAATAGGTCACCTTTAAAGCTAAAAACAAGCCACTGATTTTGATTTCAGGAGTCTGTGAAAGTAGATGTGATTGAGAGAATATATCAGATGAAAATAAATAATATTATAGAGAGAGAAAAAAAAAAAAGTAGGATATTTGGAGAATAGTTTTATACGAGGTCATGGATGTAAACAAATGGCTATGAGCTATATAAAGATGATATATATATATGAATGGCAATGATTTTTTCTAAAAGCACAAAGTATTAAAACAATGCTGTATATTTATTTATTTTTTACATATGTGAAAATCAGACATTACTCATTTTCGCTGATGTGAAGCATAGTTCACGCGCCACTTCATGAAATTTGCACGCAAAAGGTTATTATAGACTCAAGTCGGGGATGAAAGTGATTTATTGTGGTTATCAGGTGATTGATTGAATCTCATATTTCAGCTCATATTTGACCTCTTAAATACAAAGGGACAAAATGAACGATCATATTTGCATTCTGTTGTCTGGGCCATTAAATTTAGTTTTTGCATATTTGTGAAAATATAATAAATCATTATTGTCATTTTTTATGGACGTGAGTAAAGAGGCTGTGGAATAATTATGACCATAATTGTTTTCATTTTAAGTCATAATTCAATCATGAATATTTTAATTTATTCATTTGTATATTTGCATTCTGATTTGGGCATTATTAAGAATTTTGCATATTTGGTAAAATATAAATTAATATTGTTTTTTATATTGACGCGAGTAAAAAGTACAGGCTGTAGAATAAATATGACCATAATTGTTTTCGTTTTTAGTCACATTACATATATATTTTATAATTTGAATATTTGCATAGTTTTCAGCGCCATTATGAATTTAGTATATTTGTGAAAAAAATAAATCATTATTGTCACTTTAAGTGAGTAAAAATTACAGGCTGTAGAATAAATGTCATTTTTTGTCAGATTATCTCATGAATATTTAATTTTCTAATTTTAATATTTGCATTCTGTTTTCAGGGTCATTAAGAATTTAGCATATTTATGAAAATATAATAAATAATTTTTGTCATTTTTTATTGAGGAGAGTAAAACTGACAGGCTGTAGAATAAATATTAGGCTAATTGTTTTTTTTTGTCAGATTGCACTCATGAATATTTTATTGTACTAATTTGAATAATTGCAATCTGTTTTGAGCGTCATTACGAATTTTGCATATTTGTTAAATCATAGTAAATCATTATTGTAATTTTTTTTATTGAAGGGAGTAAAAATTACAGTCTGTAGAATAAATGTGGCGCAATTTTTGGTCACACTGCGCTTATGAATATTTAATTATTAAATCTGAATATTTGCATTCTTTTCAGGGTTATTCTAAATTTAGCATATTTGTGAAAATATAAAAAAAATTATTTGGATTTTTATTGAAGTGAGTAAAAATTTATGGGCTGTAGAATAAATAGTATGCTATTTTTTGTCACATTGCACTCATGAATATTATTTTTTACTTAAGTATTTGCATTCTGTTTTGAGCACCATTACGAACATAGCATATTTGTGAAAATATAATTAATCATTATTGGCATTTTTATTGAAGTGAGTAAAAACGACAGGCTGTAGAATATTTACTTAAAGCCCCTGCCCACTAGTGATGAATAAACATGTCACTATTTTTGTCAGATTAGCTCATGACTATTTTATTTTTTATATTGAATACTTGCATTGTTTTTATAGTCATTAAGATGTTTGCATATTTTAAAAAATATAATAAATCATTATTGTCATTTTTATTGAAGTGAGTAAAAATTACAGGCTGTAGAATAAATATGATGCTATTTTTGTCACATTGCCCTCATGAATATTTTATGTTTACTAATTTGAATATTTGTGTTCCGCTTTCAGTGCCATTAGGAATTTTGCATACTTGTACAAATATAATAAATTATTTTTGTCTTTTTTTTTGAAGAGAGAAAAAAAAAACACAGGCTGTAGAATAAATATGACGCCATTATTTTTTTGTCAGATTAGCTCATGAATATTTTATATTCTAATTTGAATATTTGTATTGTTTTCAGGGTCATTGAGAATTTAGCATATTTGTGAAAATATAATAAATAATATTTGTCATTTTTTAAGTGAGTAAAGTAGAATAAATATGTTGATAATTGTTTTTGTTTTTAGTCACAATACAGTCATGAATATTTAAATTTATTCATTTGAATATTTGCGTTCTGTTTTCAGCGCCATTACAAATTTAGCATATTTGTGAAAATACAATAAATCATCAATAGAATTTTTATTGAAGGGAGTTAAAATTGCGGGCTATAGAATAAATATTTTTCTCACATTGCACTCATGAATATTTTATTCTACCCATTTAAATATCTGCGTTCTGTTTTGAGCACCATTACGAATATAGCATATTTGTCAAAATATAATTAATCATTATTGCCATTTTTGCCAAGTGCCAATATTTTATGAATATTTTATTTTTACCAATTTGAATATTTGCGTTCTGTTTTCAATGCCATTACGAATTTTGTATATTTGTACAAATATAATAAATTATTTTTGTCTTTTTTTTTTAAGAGAGAAAAAAAAAACAGGCTGTAGAATAAATATTACGCTTTTTTTTTTTGTCAGATTAGCTCATGAATATTTTATATTCTAATTTGAATATTTGTATTGTTTTCAGGGTCATTGAGAATTTAGCATATTTGTGAAAATAAAAAATAATAATATTTGTCATTTTTTAAGTGAGTAAAGTAGAATAAATATGTTGACAATTGTTTTTGTTTTTAGTCACAATACAGTCATGAATATTTTAATTTATTCATTTTAATATTTGCGTTCTGTTTTCAGCGCTATTACAAATTTTGCATATTTGTACAAACATAATAAATTATTTTTGTCTTTTTTTTAAGAGAGAAAAAAACACAGGCTGTAGAATAAATATTACGCTACTTTTTTTTTTTGTCAGATTAGCTCATGAATATTTTATTTTCTAATTTGAATATTTGTATTGTTTTCAGGGTCATTGAGAATTGAGCATATTTGTGAAAATAAAAAATAATTATATTTGTCATTTTTTAAAGTGAGTAACGTAGAATAAATATGTTGATAATTGTTTTTGTTTTTAGTCACAATACAGTCATGAATATTTTAATTTATTCATTTGAATATTTGCGTTCTGTTTTCAGCTCCATTACAAATGTTGCATATTTGTGAAAATATAAGTAATTTTTGTTGACGCAAGTAAAAATTACAGGCTGTAGAATAAATATGTTAATAATTGTTTTTGTTTTAAGTCACATTGCACTCATGAATATTTAATTAATTTGAATATTTGCATTCCGTTTTTAGTGCCATTACGAATTTAGCATATTTGTGGAAATATAATAAATCATTATTGTCATTTTTATTGAAGAGAGTATGATAAATATGGTGATAATTTATCATTTTACAGTCATGAAAGTTATTTTTAACAACTCTTAATGGCGTTTAATAATTGTCATGAAACGGTCCAAATAATAGACTGAAATATTCAGTTTGTTCCTTTGATATCTGAGGTCAAATATGTCCCAAACATCACCAATTTCATCACTCAGATAATCTGTTGAGCTGCTACACAATGACGTACCTCACTCAGTGAACCAACCTTACTGTACAAAATATTTGCATCCGTATTGATCTTTTTTGCCTTAAGTTTCTCCGTTCAGGGATGTGTGCGGCCGACGCTTGTCATGACGTTTATTACAGATAAACTCATGTATATCTGATGTATATCGATATGTGTGTGTGAGAGTGTGTACAGACGTGCTCTACAACCAGCAGCCAAACTTTTTTGTAATGGTGTCCCGAACTTTTAGCACTTGTTCTTAATGTGTTTGTAGTATCTGCTCTAATTCAGAGCGATTGGTTGAAGTGTTATTAACATGAATTTCCCATCATACGCTCATATATCATCTCTCTCTATGTATCGCTGTTTTACGCCTTCTAACATTTGCTTACACTGAATGATGCTGTATGTAGCTCACGATATAACCATATCTACAAATGTTGGACGTGTGAATTGTAAAAAAAATAAAGGTCAACTGATCGATGTATTTGGCGCACAGCCTCAGTGACACGAATTACAGACAACAAAAGACACAAATGAAATTGTATTGGAAACCTATATATTTTTTATTGTACTCTGTGAAAGTACTTATTGTCAGGACTGCGTGCTGCATATGATATAACCTGTATTATAATATTTATTAAATGTATGTGTTGACTGTTTTTTCGTTGCTCATTGATTGTGGTTTACTCAACAACTGGTGGGTAAATACATGTACTAGACTTCGATCTAGACTGAATGTTATATTATATTGCAAAACACCAAAATGTCATGAAATATACTGGAATCAATGAGATATAAGGAAATGCTGAGAATGATTATGCACAGATAAATACTTACACACAACATAATGGCACAAAAAGATCAAATTAAAGTAAAATAAAATATATAAATTATAATATATATATATAGGGCGACGCAGTGGCGCAGTAGGTAGTGCTGTCGTCTCACAGCAAGAAGGTCGCTGGTTCGAGCCTCGGCTGGGTCAGTTGGTGTTTCTGTGTGGAGTTTGCATGTTTTCCCCGCGTTCGAGTGGGTTTCCTCCAGGTGCTCCGGTTTCCCCCACAGTCCAAACACATGCAGTACAGGTGAATTGAGTAAGCTAAATTGTCCGTAGTGTATGTGTGTGAATGAGTGTGCATGGATGTTTCCCAGAGATGGGTTGCGGCTGGAAGCGCATCTGCTGCGTAAAACAAATGCTGGATAAGTTGGTGGTTCATTCCGCTGTGGCGACCCCAGATTAATAAAGGGACTAAGCCGAAAGGAGAATGAATGAATGAATGAATGTATATATATATATATATATATATATATATATATATATATATATATATATATATATATATATATATATATATATATATATATATATATATGGCTGATTCCATGAAAATGTCAACCTTATCATGAAAAAATTAACTTTTGACCAAAATAACAAAACCAATTTAAATTTGCTCATTAAGGTCTTTATTTTATTGTTATGATGTGCTCTTGTCGAATTTAAGTAAATTGCTTTGTTTATCCATGAAATATGAGGATTGTGCCAATTGGAAATTTCTGTTTCATCAAACCACATTGCATGCTTTCAAAAAAGAGGTTAAAGACAGACTTTTTCCATGTTTTATTTTAACAGTAAGCATTCTGCAGAAGGATTGGGGTCTGTAGTATAAATAATTACCCTCACTTTTTCATTACATCGCTGTCTTTTTAATTCATGAGCTACATATTTAAGACATCACGCAGCTTCGATCACGTGTCACGTCCGTAACGATTTAATGAAAAAGTTTATATTGTGTAATAAATATTAGCACAAATAAAATGAAACTACACATACAAAGCCAAAATATGTCCATGCTCATTATGATTAACAATTCATCCCAGGTCTTTGTTCTAAACAACCATAATTTTGCGTTACGGACGTGATCATTTGAACTCCCTATTATAAGCAAATGACTATAGCGCATATTTGTTCATTATGATGCTGCATTACAACTGACTTACATTACATAATATCCATAATATGTTATATCAAGAACTGAACATTTCAGTTAAACAAACCACTTTAGTAACATTTCATAAATAAATGTTTAATAAAGAGAACATAACGATTTATAAATATGTTACATATTGCCATAATCTTGGCGCATAATCTTGGTGTTTTGGCGATGCAGCATAGCGGACCTTGTGTTGAAGCACTTCTTGTTTGGTAGATAACTGACTATCAAATAATACATCCAATAATTAAGATACAATTTATAGCAAACGAAATTCATTTCAAGAAGATATTTTTTCCAAGAGAAATATGTAAAATGTATATAAATAATATATAAACTCTGCGGTTTTTTTTCCGTTCCGTATAAAATAAGGTTTCGTTTGCCTGGCAGGGAAATATACATTTTAAATACATTAAATATAAAGGCTGGTTATTTTATATGCATGTAGCTGTGATTTAGTTCGACATTATTTTCTTGAGAAATTGCAAAGACAGCATTTATCCTGTCAAAAAGTGTTTCATCGGCACTATCATGATCGCGGCTACATTGTACGAAATCTTTACAAGGGGAAATCAGGTGCATAACTAACAAAAAACAGGGGGTTCAACACAAATCATGTCGCGGATAAGTGCGAAAAAGCAAATGCAAACATTAAATAAAAGATTTCGTACCTGTCCTGAACACTTCACGCAGAAGCGACCTGCGTAAGCCCCACGCAATCTCCCATACTGTTAAATCTGCTAATTATTTCTGCACACTTGCACGAGGCTCTCTCAGATTTGAGGCTCGCTTAATATCCTCTTAATATATCTTCAGTCCAGTGCTCATGCTACAATAACCTCCATGCATTTGGTCTTTTTTCCACTACTCAAATAGCGCACAATACACACACACACATTTAAAAGAGCGGTGTTTGTGGTTCATGCGCGGGTCACGCTGCAGGCACATGCACAGGCTCCAGCGGAGTTTTCGTTTCATGCAAAGCATAATATGTTTTTATTTTATTTATTAAATAACTATTTATAAACATAAATTATTAAAGCGACACTTCATTTACCAAGCACTTTATCCAAAATCTTAAGCACTTTTCAAACTTTGAAAATAGGCTATATAGCCTCCTTTAAAATTAAAACAATTTCAAAGATTTCCTTGAGTGCTTATTAAAATCATATTACAGACGGCAAAATAAAAATAAAATCTTAATATTGATCTAAGCTTTAACTACATTATAGGAGTATATTTGTTAGAAAATCGATAGGATCAGCTGTAAATATTTCATTCAATATTTTTACACAATCGGTTATAAACTATAGCCTATAAAAGATAAACATTATATATCGTACACGACAATAACCAATGGCTATTTTTTCTATTCTTGTTTTACATAGCCTACGCAAAACTTTTCTTCTTTTCTTCTGTGGACTCTTTGCAACCTGACATGACTGCCGACGAGAAAACGAAAGCAAGCGCATAGAGTGGACAAATTAAACTATTTATTCCATCGACTAACACATTAAATAGAATTAACTTTGTAATCAAATATAATATTGCTATAACTGTAACACAACTAGATGTTGATACTATTCTCCACGCAGCACGGTCTTGCGCACTTACAATCCAGCAATGATTCAAGTTCGTCTGGAAACACTGACATTAGGAGCTCGATAAACATATAGCTTAATAGGTTTATTAGCAATTCTATATCATTCATAATAATAAATAAGCACCATATTAGCATGCAACATTGTTTCCGAATTGAGTTTTGAACATTTGAACTCGCGTTAACCTTTAACAACACATGCCCTAATGAATTAAATATAACAAGGTGATATCTATTTAAGTTTGATTAATTATGCAACCTTACCATTCAGATGTCTCAGAGTTCAAAGTTTGTTGGTTTACATGACCAACAGATATCCACAAATAGGTCTTTGTTAAAGTTTTGAAAGCATTTGTCTGATTTTCAGAACGTGTCAAGTGTCAATTTTAGAGCAGTCACGCCCGTAACAAAGAGTGGTCACGTCCATAACGAAGAGAAGTCACGTCCGTAACGACAGTTTTTCCTCATTAAGACAAAAATGAAAAACTAAATGAAACCAATTATATATGTTCCATGCAGAGCCAACCCTTGTCCTTTTGACTGTTATAATATTTTTTGGCTTCTGCATTTTTATTCACAGAATTTCCACAAAGTATGTCAACTCACAAAAACGCATGTCTTTTTTTGTCACGTCCGTAACGCATTCATTTTGCCGTAATTTTAAATATAAAACACATGAATAGACTGATATTTTTTTGATGCCTGAACTCCATGGTTAAGGGGTAAGAAAAATATAAACAGATATTTCAATATACTGGTAACATATACTTTCTCTGAGTATATATGTTTCATTTTTTTACTCCAAATGTCACATCCATAACGCTGGAATCAGTAATATATATATATATATATATATATATATATATATATGAGCAATATCACACAAGTAGTAGTGCGATGTGGCTGTATATCGGCTGGTGGGAGGCGTACGTTGGTATGAGGCCGCAGGCCGAGTGCCTAAGTGTCCCACCAGTGATGTCACTTTACAGCTAGTGTTTGAATGATTCTCTAGCGTAATGTCTAAAGTGAAGACAAAACAGGTGATTTTGCTCACATTTTAAGATTATAAAGCTGAACGGCATGAAATGCCAAAAGTCTACAGAGATTTCCTAGTATTTCTCTGTTGCAATCGGGATTTCACAATAAGGAGGGGTGTTGCTAGACCCAATTTACTGGGGCACGTGCCCTAGTAAAAATCGCCAGTGCCCCAGTAAATGCTTTGAGGTATGGTTTACTTCATATGCAAGTGTATGTATTAAGAGGGGTGATCCTGGAATAAAGACGTTATTCTCTATGTGCAAACGAACCAACGCTGGTGAAAGCAGTGTAGTTTAATCAAAAAGCAAACTGACGCATCTCTGCATGTGCACAGAAAACCACACCCACACACCGCTCCTGCTGGAGCCAGACGCGCTGCTCTTCTCCCAGTGCGAGTCCCGGTTGTTAACATGCATGCCCAAAAAAATACCCGCTGCTCACGCGCTGCTCATGTGTTGTGAAACCGCCATTAACAGTCTTTTATGTGGAGGTGACGGCATGCAGTGAGTTTTGCAAGTTGACAAAACTAAAGTTTAAACAATATGATGATGATCATACTAAGCATGCCTCCTGATAGATTTTTTTGTATGAAGCACAAAGGAGGGATGCAGTTAGGGAGGTAAAACTTAATAAGCCTAATTCTCTGCCATGTGTCTAGTCTAAGACAACAGATAATTAAACATCTTTTTTTGTAATCTTTAGAATTGCCTATAGAATTTCACTCAAATTAAATTATTGTTCATGCAAAAGATTTTTAAAATGATCTTAGCATATCACTCCAGTTGTGCCTTTACATTACATTATTTTCCAGTTACATATTAATTTAATTTAGAATAATAATTGTATAATAACAATAATATATATATATATTTATTTATTTATTTTTTTTGAGGGTGTGCGTGCCCCAGTAGAGCTTCATGTCTAGCAACACCCCTGACAATAAGTATACCTGAAAAAGCCAAAGCAAAGCAAACACTAGCAGACTACTGTCGTGTTTGCGATAAGGTAAATGCTAAACACATGCGGGCATTTCTTCTTTCTTTCTGTTTACTAAACTAGTCTGCAGTAACGAAAACAGGAGACTCATTAGAAACAAACAGATCTCAGGGTATACAAAGAGTGGCCAACACAAAATACATACATTCCTGATGTGTGAGTCCAGTCTCGAACTCAATACACTACAATTACTATGGTATAGATACAGCACTACAACATACAAAAAAGAGAGAGATCGACTTAGAGGAGAAAAACAGCGTAATTTACTAAAACTACAGCTGATCAAATCATTTTAAATCTGGTAACTCTAAGGGCTTGTTATGCGGTCTCTGTCACCATCTTGTGGATGGACAACGTCAACCGTGTTTGCTCTGCTCAATGACAGGATCTCAGAAATTATAGATATTTTAAATAGGCACTGTCCTTATAAATAAACTGCATAGTTGCAATCTAAACGACTACATTCTCGACTAAAAAAAAGCCTCAAAAGTACATGATGTTGTCCAACAGCTGCAATATTTGTCAAACTGTAGAGTGTCCTCTGCTTGACGTTGTATGTGGGCGGAGTAATACACAAGGGTGTACAAGTGCTGATATTGCAGATTATCGCAAGGCTATCAGCCAATCAGATTGAAGAACCAGACAGAACTCATTAATTCATTTTCTTTTCGGCTTAGTCTCTTTATTAATCTGGGTTCGCCACAGCGGAATGAACCGCCAACTTATCCAGCATATGTTTTACGCAACGGATGTCCTTCCAGCTGCAATCCATCACTGGGAAACACCCATACACACATTAACTACGGACATTTTAGCTTACCCAATTCCTCTATACCACATGTCTTTGGACTGTGGAGGAAACCGGAGCACCAACACGAGGAGAACATGCAAACTCCACACAGAAATGCCAACTGACCCAGCCAAGGTTCGAACCAGCGACCTTCTTGCTGTGAGGCGACAGCGCTACCCCACTGCGCCGCCGCTAAATACATTAAAAACATTATATATTATTTTTAATATCGTTATAAAATAGCTTAAACTTTTTCCCGGGGACACATTTTCAAAAACATCCATCAAAGTGCTCTCTGTATAGAAATCTCTTATCATTTTATTAATATTTCTCTATTAAAGAAATGTTCCTTCACTAAATATTGACCTTTAGTACGTTCCTATTTTAGCTAGGCACTTAGGGCATGCACTAAATTCCAGGGGTTTCATTACCGTGACGTAAAATGGGCGTGGCTCGGTCTGTTTGGGAATCGCCCCCCTAAAAAAAAAAACAATACTAAGAGGTCACCGATCATGCGCAGTACAGGTTAGTTTTTTTTTTCGCGGTCATTTCAAATACAGTATCATTAGCTCCGATGGATAAAGAAGCTACCGCGGTGGATAAAGAAGGAAAAAAACAATCATACAGGTTATTTTTTTTGTTTTTATAATGTTATATTTTAATGACTTCCTTAGCAAAAACAGTCGACCACGAGAACTGTAAACCTTCATTTGTAGCCATTTGTTTTACTCCGTTTTACTGAAAATTCAACATGGTTGTACAACAATAAAGGCTCGGGGCTTTTGTACTTCCATGGTAAACCACAAAATAATAATAATGCTTGTGGTACATTAGATTAACCGTGTTTTTGTTTAAAATGTGGTAATCAGTCATGTTTAAACAAATTAATACTACATTTTTCTGTAATAAAGCGTGGTTAATTTCTCTGACTCGATCTTAGTTAATTAACAGAATGTATATATTTATTTTCTATTTTAATTAAAGTCATCATACACAAAACACCTGGGATCAGGACAGGTATCTGATGTTAAATACAATATAAAAAAGATCAAACATAAAACACCTGAGATCAGGACATGCATCTGATGTTACTGTATATAATAGAATAACTATCAGACATGAAACACCTGAGATCAGGACAGGTATCTGATGTTACTGTATATAATAGAATAACTATCAGACATGAAACACCTGAGATCAGGACATGCATCTGATGTTACTGTATATAATAGAATAACTATCAGACATGAAACACCTGAGATCAGGACAGGTATCTGATGTTACTGTATATAATAGAATAACTATCAGACATGAAACACCTGAGATCAGGACAGGTATCTGATGTTACTGTATATAATAGAATAACTATCAGACATGAAACACCTGGGATCAGGACAGGTATCTGATGTTACTGTATATAATAGAATAACTATCAGACATGAAACACCTGGGATCAGGACAGGTATCTGGTGTTACTGTATATAATAGAATAATTATCAGACATGAAACACCTGGGATCAGGACAGGTATCTGGTGTTACTGTATATAATAGAATAACTATCAGACATGAAACACCTGGGATCAGGACAGGTATCTGATGTTATATAATCTAAAATTATCATACATGAAACACCTGAGATCGGGACAGGTATCTGATGTTACTGTATATAATAGAATAACTATCAGACATGAAACACCTGGGATCGGACAGGTATCTGATGTTACTGTATATAATAGAATAACTATCAGACATGAAACACCTGGGATCAGGACAGGTATCTGATGTTACTGTATATAATAGAATAACTATCAGACATGAAACACCTGGGATCAGGACAGGTATCTGATGTTACTGTATATAATAGAATAACTATCAGACATGAAACACCTGGGATCAGGACAGGTATCTGATGTTACTGTATATAATAGAATAACTATCAGACATGAAACACCTGGGATCAGGACAGGTATCTGGTGTTACTGTATATAATAGAATAACTATCAGACATGAAACACCTGAGATCAGGACAGGTATCTGATGTTACTGTATATAATAGAATAACTATCAGACATGAAACACCTGGGATCAGGACAGGTATCTGATGTTACTGTATATAATAGAATAACTATCAGACATGAAACACCTGGGATCAGGACAGGTATCTGATGTTACTGTATATAATAGAATAACTATCAGACATGAAACACCTGGAATCAGGACAGGTATCTGGTGTTACTGTATATAATAGAATAATTATCAGACATAAAACACCTGGGATCAGGACAGGTATCTGGTGTTACTGTATATAATAGAATAATTATCAGACATGAAACACCTGGGATCAGGACAGGTATCTGGTGTTACTGTATATAATAGAATAATTATCAGACATGAAACACCTGGGATCAGGACAGGTATCTGGTGTTACTGTATATAATAGAATAACTATCAGACATGAAACACCTGGGATCAGGACAGGTATCTGATGTTATATAATCTAAAATTATCATACATGAAACACCTGAGATCGGGACAGGTATCTGATGTTACTGTATATAATAGAATAACTATCAGACATGAAACACCTGGGATCGGGACAGGTATCTGATGTTACTGTATATAATAGAATAACTATCAGACATGAAACACCTGGGATCAGGACAGGTATCTGATGTTACTGTATATAATAGAATAACTATCAGACATGAAACACCTGGGATCAGGACAGGTATCTGATGTTACTGTATATAATAGAATAACTATCAGACATGAAACACCTGGGATCAGGACAGGTATCTGATGTTACTGTATATAATAGAATAACTATCAGACATGAAACACCTGGGATCAGGACAGGCATCTGGTGTTACTGTATATAATAGAATAACTATCAGACATGAAACACCTGAGATCAGGACAGGTATCTGATGTTACTGTATATAATAGAATAACTATCAGACATGAAACACCTGGGATCAGGACAGGTATCTGATGTTACTGTATATAATAGAATAACTATCAGACATGAAACACCTGGGATCAGGACAGGTATCTGATGTTACTGTATATAATAGAATAACTATCAGACATGAAACACCTGGGATCAGGACAGGTATCTGGTGTTACTGTATATAATAGAATAATTATCAGACATAAAACACCTGGGATCAGGACAGGTATCTGGTGTTACTGTATATAATAGAATAATTATCAGACATGAAACACCTGGGATCAGGACAGGTATCTGGTGTTACTGTATATAATAGAATAACTATCAGACATGAAACACCTGGGATCAGGACAGGTATCTGATGTTACTGTATATAATAGAATAACTATCAGACATGAAACCCCTGGGATCAGGACAGGTATCTGATGTTACTGTATATGATATATAAAGTATTTAACACAAAACCCCTGGGATCAGGACAGGTATCTGGTGTTACTGTATATAATAGAATAACTATCAGACATGAAACACCTGGGATCAGGACAGGTATCTGATGTTAAATAATATAAAAATGATCAGACATGAAACACCTGGGATCAGGACAGGTATCTGATGTTACTGTATATAATAGAATAACTATCAGACATGAAACACCTGGAATCAGGACAGGTATCTGATGTTACTGTATATAATAGAATAACTATCAGACATGAAACACCTGGGATCAGGACAGGTATCTGATGTTACTGTATATAATAGAATAACCATCAGACATGAAACACCTGGGATCAGGACAGGTATCTGATGTTACTGTATATAATAGAATAACTATCAGACATGAAACACCTGGGATCAGGACAGGTATCTGGTGTTACTGTATATAATAGAATAATTATCAGACATGAAACACCTGGGATCAGGACAGGTATCTGATGTTACTGTATATAATAGAATAATTATCAGACATGAAACACCTGGTATCAGGACAGGTATCTGATGTTACTGTATATAATAGAATAATTATCAGACATGAAACACCTGAGATCAGGACAGGTATCTGATGTTACTGTATATAATAGAATAATTATCAGACATGAAACACCTGAGATCAGGACAGGTATCTGATGTTACTGTATATAATAGAATAATTATCAGACATGAAACACCTGAGATTCAGGACAGGTATCTGATGTTACTGTATATATAGAATAATTATCAGACATGAAACACCTGAGATCAGGACAGGTATCTGATGTTACTGTATATAATAGAATAATTATCAGACATGAAACACCTGGGATCAGGACAGGTATCTGATGTTACTGTATATAATAGAATAATTATCAGACATGAAACACCTGGGATCAGGACAGGTATCTGATGTTAAATACAATAAAAGTGATCATACACGAAACACCTGGGATCAGGACAGGTATCTATATTACAGTATTAATCTGACAGGTATCTTAAGTTACTTTGTTTAATATAAAATACACTAACTTCACATGAAACACCTGCGATCAGGACAGCTATTTCAAAGTACTGCATATAAAAGGCATTTGACACGAAACCCCTGCGATTGCGTACAGGTATCTGAAGCAAACGGCTGTTTTCACAATCTGCGCATGATCCGTGACCTATGCAAATTTACAGATAGGCCACGCCCACCCGATGACGTGGTAGCGGTTACGCTGTACTGAAACCCCTGGAAAAAAGTGCCTGCCAGGCACTTAGCACAATTATTTTGAAGGGTGTGAAATGATTTGTCACAAGTCCAGTTTTGCCCTGAGGACTTTTAAATGCGACTGCTGACGTGACGTCATCGTCCTGCGCCACGCGAGAAAGAGCGAGAGCCCGGTGGTATATCGGCAAAGTCAAGCGAGATCTGATAATAAGCAGCGATATCTCCTCTGCCAGATTACTACACTAAACTGTGTGTGAGAGGAGTGTGAAGATGAACAGTGTCGGCGAGGGCTGCACGGAGCTCAAGCGCGAATATGACCAGTGTTTTAACCGCTGGTTTGCGGAGAAATTCCTGAAGGGAGACCGGAGCGCGGATCCCTGCAGCGAGCTATTCAACAAATACCACACGTGTGTTCAGGTAACCGATCCGATCTGTGTGTACGTGTATTATATGAGCAGTAACATCTGTTAGTCAGCTCACAGAGGCGATATGGATACGGAAACACTCGAGGCTGCGTCTCAATCCCTTACTGAGCTCCCTATCTAGACAGCAGCAGTGTTTTTTTTTTACAGCAGCCGTGTATCGGCCCTAAAGGGAGAGATTGAGGTATAGTTGGTTTCATATTCGGACATTCGTTTAGTGACAACTTGTGACACGCTCCCTATATTGTTTACCATGCTACTTTGAATATTGATAGAGGTAAAGTTGGTTTTATATTCACACATTCGTTATTTTATAAGTCCCTATATTGTTTGCCATGTTACTCATGTCTCTTATATTCGATCGGAATTAGTATGCAAGTATGACTTCAAAACAACATGAACACCATCTATTGGCTGTGAACAATGTTGTACTTTGATAGTCATTGGCTGCTAATATGATTCCACCATTTAGAATTAGCAAACAATGCTATTCTGAAATTATATTATTAAGGAGAAAGTCTGAATGTGCGAATATAAAACCAACTGAGCAGTAGTAACTGGTGTGCTTTATACTCTGTCATGGGTAATAGTTTTTCTGCACCTATTTAACATGGAGTGTTTAAAGAGAAGTTGAATTAATGTCACCCGATGAGTTAAACACAAGCATTTACAATCAATGCGATATACAGTGGGTACAGAAAGTATTCAGACCCCCTTAAATGTTTCACTCTTTTAATATATTGCAGCCATTTGCTGAAATAATTTAAGTTAATTTGTTTCCTCAATGTCCACACAGCATACCTGGATTTGGGGATCCTCTGCCATTCCTCCTAGCAGGTCCAGTTCTGTCAGGTTGGATGGTAAACATTGGTGGACAGCCATTTTTAGGTCTCTCCAGAGATGCTTAATTGGATTTAAGTCAGGGCTCTGGCTGGGTCCATTCGTGAACAGTCATGGAGTTGTTGTGAAGCCACTCCTTTGCTATTTTAGCTGTGTGCTTAGGGTCATTGTCTTGTTGGAAGGTAAACCTTCAGCCCAGTCTGAGGTCCTGAGCACTCTGGAGAAGGTTTTCATCGAGGATATCCCTGTACTTGGCCACATTCATCTTTCCCTTGATTACAACCAGTCCTCCTGTCCCTGCAGCTGCAAAACAACCCCCACAGCATGATGCTGCCACCACCATGCTTCACTGTAGGGACTGTATTGGACAGGTGATGAGCGGTGCCTACTTTTCTCCACACATAGTGATTAGAATTAAGGCCAAAAAGTTCTATCTTGTTCTCATCAGACCAAAGAGTCTTATTTCTCACCATCTTAGAGTCCTTCAGGTGTTTTTTTAACAAACTCCACTGAGGAGAGGTTTTCGTCGGGCCACTCTGCCTTAAAGCCCTGACTGGTGGAGGGCTGCAGTGATGGCTGACTTTCTACAACTTTCTCCCATCTCCCAACTGCATGTCTGGAGCTCAGCCACAGTGATCTTTGGGTTCTTCTCTACCTTTCTCACCAAGGCTCTTCTCCCCAGTAGCTCAGTTTGGCCAAACGGCCAGCTCTAGGAAGGGTTCTGGTCGTCCCAAACATCTTACATTTAAGGATTATGGAGGCCACTGTGCTCTTAGGAAACTTAAGTACAGCAGAAATGTTTGTGTAACCTTGGCCAGATCTGTGCCTTGCCACAACTCTGTCTCTGAGCTCCTCAGGCAGACCATTGACCTTATGATTCTCATCTGCTCTGACATGCATTGTAAGCTGTAAGCTCTTCTATAGACAGGTGTGTGGCTTTCCTAATCAAGTCCAATCAGTGTAATCAAACACAGCTGGACTCAAATGGAGGTGTGGAACCATCTCAAGGATGATCGGACGAAATGGACAGCACCTGAGTTTAATATATCGTCACCTCTGAATTATAATGTTCTGTCTGCGTTCTGAATGATTTGAGATATTGAGCTTCAAAGTTTTTGCATTCCATGCGTTTAACATTTGTTTTTTAAATAAAATGTAACCATATAAAAACATCCCATAATGTAAATAAGTTGTCATCTTATAACAATATGTCAATAACTCGATTTTGACAGAAATGTCAGGTAGAATTATAAGGTTCTAAGGTGACGATATCACAGCAAAGGCAAATAATTGCAAAGGGAATCTGAATACTGAGGACCATGTGATATTTCAGTTTTTCTTTTTAATAAATCTGCAAAAATGTCAACAGTTCTGTGTTTTTCTGTCAGTATGGGCTGCTGTGTGTACATTAATGAGGAAAAAATTAACTTAAAGGATTTTAAGGCTGCAATATAACAAAGAAAAATGTAAGGAGTCTGAATACTTTCTGTACCCACTGCATGGTTTCCCCTACATTCATTCTCCCATGGCGGGGCGCCACACCAAAATTCATCCCGCCACGGCTACATAATAGCTTCTCACTCAAAAACATTCAGTAGTTTTTTTTTATAGCGGGTTATAATCTCACCAAAACGTATTAAAAGGTAGGTGAATTATAACAGCGCAAACTTTTCTGTAATCGTAGTAGTGCTGTGTGTTATTTGTTTAACCCTTTAAAGTGACATGCTGACTGACTGACTGACAGGTGCGTGATGTGTGAGGCCAGCAAACACGATGTAGTTTTCGATTAAGATGAACAGTTTCCATAATTATACTTTATAGCCTATGGCTTTGCATACAATGACTAACTTGCTGGAGTTTATAGCCGTTTCACTTTACTTCAGGACGCATTAATGCCGCTCTGTAGGTCTATTGGACACAATTATAAATGTTCCTAGCAAATCTAATAAATGTTGGAGACGTACTTGTTTCATAAACGCACTAAATCGCACTTCAGCAGCGTTTATATGAGCGCGCACAAGAAAATCTGCACTTGAGCAGAGTTTTTTTGAGGGCGTGCAAGAAGTTTTGTGCAAGAACAGAGGCAATCGGCGCGCAAGCAAAGAGATTCGCATGCTTGTACTACATGAATGCGATCTCGTCTTGTAATACTGCGCTTATGACTTTTGTCATTGAAATAATGCCATTATTGCCATGGGTAGTTGGTAGATCTGTGTCTACCAGTCCTGCCGCCACAGCTGGAAAAAATCCTAGAGACAACACTGCACTGTATGCACATGGACTTTTAATAATCAGTCAGCAAGTGCTTCCTGTGAACTGTTGTACCATTATAAACTCACCACATTTGAGATTTGAGAAAAAAAAAAAAAAAATCACTGATCCTCACTGCCTGTTTGAGGAAAGATATAAAGTGGGTCTCGGATCCAACAAGAAGCACTGCATTAAATTACATTGTTCCTCACTATATCTTTAAAAGATGGACATTTATTATACCACTCCTGATGGCGCTTGCGTTTACACGGTCTTTCATCTCGTTTTACACTTGAACAACTATTGAACGCTTAAGTCTATTTACCGGATTGTAGGAACCTTATAAAATAAAAATAGTCACCTTAATTTTATCAGTGGCTGAATAATTTTATCACTAGCTGTGCATATAGCCAGTTGCTTCAAGTTGCTTTACCTGTACAAAATAGTAGGGATGCTCCGATCGATCGGCATCGGCCGATAATCACATTTTATGACTGGATCGGTACTCGCCAATCTGGCCTATCTCATGAACTGATCACAGGTGTCTGTTTACGAGTTTATATGCAGAGGAACCAGACATGCTAGTTGGAGAGCAAAATATTGGAATGGTCTTAGACCTTTTTACATATATAAGAACTGAGAGTTCTGTGTTTTTGACATTTTTACAAGTTCCCTAAAACCTGGCTGAAATGCAATTAAAAACGTAAATAAAAAATGTTTTAATTGAATATTTCATAATATACCTTTTTGTAATATACTTACTGCAATAAACAAATATATATATTTATAGATGTGCATTTTAACATCTTATGCATCAAATATGTACTTTTTCTTGATTGAGACATGTCGAATTCTTCTTCCATCATTTGCAATGTTTCCAAATTGCTTTGTTAGTTGTTTTTCTTACCATTTTTTTGTATCTGTTTATCTATTATTTTCTGTGAAGTTGCTTCTGACCATGACATGTCCACACTAAATGGTTATAAGAGACATGTTTGAGGGATTATATGCAACATTCTTCATTTATTCTCTGAGGTGTAAGGCAAGATCTCCACTTAATTATCATACTTAGGGGGAAAATGTGCTTGATGTATTATAAAGCTTGAAGCATCAGAATCGGTACTCCTTATTGGCCGATCACCATCACAAAGAATCGGTACTTGGTATCGGCTGCAAAAATCCTGATCGGAGCATCCCTACAAAATAGTCTATTATAAATGTATTACTGATGTTCGGTGACTAAACTCTTATTTGCATCAATATTATTAATGTTTAATAAAAATGTTTTGTTTAAATCCACCAAAACAATGTTATATTCACTGAGAAATGGATAAAATATTCATTTTCAAAAGGAGGTGTACTCATAACACCTGAAAACGGTGTATATCTTCATATTTAACAGCTGTAATTGGTGTAATTTTCTACACAGCCATGGATAAAGTCATTTTTGCACATATTTTGCTATTTAACATGACTGTTTTGAAGATAAGTTGAATTAATCAGTTCATTTACGATCGATTAACAACCTCTGATAGCTCACAGACGATCTATAAAGATGTATTAGTTCTTTTAAAAAAAACATTTCCCTTTAATTTCCAGAAAGCCATCAAGGAGAAGGACATCCCTATAGAAGGTGTGGAGTTCATGGGCCCAAACAGCGAGAAAGCAGACAGCTGATGGCCTGATGTTCACCTCACCGTGACCGATGTTGGTTTATCTTTGTTTTAAAATAATAAAGACAGATGGGACGCCATCATCAGGACGCAAAGACTGCTGTGCTGCCCTTCTGATGGACACCTGAATTAAGTGCATATTGATGAGACTGAAAACTCTACGTTTGTTTATTTGCCTGTTAAATCATTATAAAAGAGGGATCGATTGGCATGTGGGGAAATGCATTCCGTTCATTCAATCAGCCGTGTGTTTAGGTTTCATGTGCCTCAGAATTATAATTGAAGTGTGGGTGCTTTATTTTCATTGCAAACCAACCATAGATGAGAGCAATTGTTTTATTTCTGCATCCATAACCATGATTTGGGCACTGTACCATTTTGGGGAGAGGGAGTGTAATGGTATTTATATTTAAATAAATAATTCAAGAGATAATTAATGAATTTAAGTTATGAGTGGGAGAATCAAAGCTTTCTGGAACTTAAAATTAAGGTTGCCAAATGATTGTTTTGAAACACCTGGTGAACTCAAACATGCATAAAATGCCTTTTGCAAACCAACTGCAGATGATTTTTGAAGGTGTAATCTATGACATGCATTTAATGATCAAATGTCATTAAATATGAGTTATCTATTTTATGTGCGTTATATATAATTTAGTACATTTTAAGGCTTGTTTTGTTTCATAAATGGTAGGGCTGCATAATCTTGGAAATCAAAATCTCAATTAATTGAACATTTTAACTCGGTTATGATTATTGAATTTTATTTTCATAGTTTACAAGTTACATATAGTGACAGGTTTTGTGACCAGTTTTGTACAGGAACGTGTAGTTGTAACAGTTGTGATGTGTAGTTACATATTTTTGAGAGGTGCGCTTGTATGCGTGAGCTTGGCAGAAGCATAATATAATGATAATATAATAAGTATAAACCAGCCTTAACAGAGCGATGTCATGTGACTCTACACACAGTAGTGAAAGTAATTGAAAAAATTAACATGGAAAAATTTGATTGATTGAGATATATAAAACATACATATATAAAATATGTATTGAAACATGAACCGCTCAATTTGGGGAGATTTCTTTATTTATATCAACTTAGATGATCAAGAAAAGCTAAATAAACAATGCTTTATGGTTTTCTGGGAAGTCTAACAGTATCCAAGTACAGAAAATAACATGATCATCATTGTATAAATAAAAATATTTAATATATTTATCTTTTAATAAACAAGCGGATGCCCTTCCAGCTGCAACCCATCTCTGGGAAACATCCATACACTCTCACTCGCACACATAAACTACGGACAATTTAGCTTACCCAATTCACCTATAGAGCATGTTTTTGGACTTGTGGGGGAAACCGGAGCACCCGGAGGAAACCCACACCAACATGGGGAGAACATGCAAACTCCACACAGAAATGCCAACTGACCCAGCCGGGGTTCGAACCAGCGACCTTCTTGCTGTGAGGCAATTGCGCTATCCACTGCGCCACCGTGCAGCCCCTGTATAATAATAATAATAATAATATTTAATAATATCTTTATCTTTTAATAAATAATCTAATCATGCGATGTGACTATTGCAGTTACACACATTGCGGTATCAATGCTCAAACGATATATTGTTCAGCCCTAATAAAAAGGTTAAAAGGCATTATTCAGCAAAAAAATGAAAATATGCTTATTATTTACTCACACTTAAGTGGTTTTAAACCTAAAAACATTCTGAAGAAACTCAAGAAAGCTGTAATGGTTACAGGTTTCCAGCTTTCTTCGGATTATTTCATTTAGTGTTAAACAGAAGAAAGAAAATCTTTATTTTAAGTAAATGATAACTTTAATTTTGGGTAAACTTTCCCTTTAATAAGAGACTGTTAATTACAATCATTTCTTTACAGTATGTGACCAGATACCCACATAGCAAATGTTTTCTGGGCCACACAATAACGTTTCCCTCAGCAAAACAGGTTTATTATTGGTACCGAACTGATTATTGGAACACCACTCTTTAACCAGAAACCCTAAAAACTGAACCATAATGTTACCTAAACAATGTGAACAATCGCTACACTGATCTTGGCCACACACCTCCCATCCACAACTGGCCCAAAATGTAGTTTGACGTCATGCATGCAGTGCCATCATTGCCATGCAGTGCCCACATTCAACTGATCTACCTTCATAGCAACACACCAGCAGTGCCATAATGAGGCCACATTTGGGCCAAGTCTGTTTGTTATGTGGGCCTTTACATTTTTACAACTGATCTAATAAACAGGTAAACAAAAAGCAGTTTTATAGGTTCAGATATTGTATAACGTTACAAGCTATATACGTTTCAAACTGAACTATTTGCAAATAATTATATTTAAAGTATCTACACGCTCACTATTTGCCAAAAAAGACACCAAAAAAAATCTCTCCTCACATTATATACATGAATTGAGTCGTATAATGATTGTAGCCTGTGTTTATTAAAGTCTCCATTTGATTCTTAACAGTTGGATCATTTGGTCGTTTAACATTTATATCTTTAAACGACTTTAAGTGTTGATTATTTAGATAGATCAAACTTACCTTAGCACTCCTGTTAAAACTAAAGCCATGTGAAGCTGCTTTGACACAATCTACATTGTATAAGCGCTATACAAATAAAGATGAATTGAATTGAATTAAAGCCAGAACCGTTGAAGCGTCGTGCTACCGGAAGTACGCGAGCGCGCGAAGATTTGAAATGTTTCGTCAAGATGTAAAATATTCCAACATGTTTTTTATAATGTAACTTTAATTACAAGGTCACCGTGTATTAAACTATAGGAACAATATGGTACAGCTAATTTTGTTTCCCCTACCGATAAACTTCTGGACTATTTCAATTTTATATGGTTCATTTTACAGCATCGATAGTGTAATTAAAATATAGCCTAATCAAAACAGACTTAAGCATTTAGTTTGTAAAACTAATTTGCAAAACTACATGAGTTTACACACAGGATCAGCAGGTGAGCGCAGAAACTCATTGAAAATACTAGAGTAAAATAATTTGGGGGAAAAAAATTGAATTTAATGCAGTGCTTCTTGTACATTCTGAGACCCACTTATATCGTATATCAATCAGGCAGTGAAATGTTTTAAAGAAAACAGATCTTAAACCAGGGGTGTCCGAACTCGGTCCTGAGGGCTGGTGTCCTGCTAATTTTAGCTCCAACTTGCTGCAACACACCTGCCAGGACGTTTCTAGTATACCTAGTAAGAGCTTAATTAGCTGGTTCAGGTGTGTTTGATTGGGGTTGGAGACACCGGCCCTCCGGCATAGTTCACCGGAAGTACTTAAATTTAACTGGATTACTGAATGAACTAATCAAAAGTCTCATTGTAGGCTACCTGTAAAGTGGCTCTCGCATATTTAGACCTTTTTACAACTGATCTAATGAACAGGTAAACAAAAAGCAGTTTTATAGGTTCTGATAGCATATTGTATAACATTACAAGCTATATACATTTCAAACTGAACTATTTGCAAATAATTATATTTAAAGTATCTACACGCTCACTATTTGCCAAAAAAGACACCAAAAAAAATTCTCTCCTCACATTATATACATGAATTGAGTCGTATAATGATTCTAGCCTGTGTTTATTAAAGTCTCCATTTGATTCTTAACAGTTAGATCATTTGGTCGTTTAACATTTATATCTTTAAACGACTTTAAGTGTTGATTATTTAGATAAATTAAACTTACCTTAGCACTCCTGTTAAAACTAAAGCCAGAACCGTTGAAGCGTCGTGCTACCGGAAGTACGCGAGCGCGCGAAGATTTGAAATGTTTCGTCAAGATGTAAAATATTCCAACAGATGTTTTTTTTTATAATGTAACGTTAATTACAAGGTCACCGTGTATTAAACTATTGGAACAAAATGGTACAGCTAATTTTGTTTCCCCTACCGATAAACTTCTGAACTATTTCAATTTTATATGGTTCATTTTACAGCATCGATAGTGTAATTAAAATATAGCCTAATCAAAACAGACTTAAGCATTTAGTTTGTAAAACTAATTTGCAAAACTACATGAGTTTACACACAGGATCAGCAGGTGAGCGCAGAAACTCGTTGAAAATACTAGAGTAAAATAATTTGGGGGAAAAAAAATTTAATTTAATGCAGTGCTTCTTGTACATTCCCACTTATATCGTATATCAATCAGGCAGTGAAATGTTTTAAAGAAAACAGACCTTAGACCAGGGGTGTCCTGTTGAGTTTAGCTCCAGCTTGTTCAACACACCTGCCAGGATGTTTCTAGTATACCTAGTAAGAGCTTGATTAGCTGGTTCAGGTGTGTTTGATTAGGTTTGGAGCTAAACACTTCAGGACACCATAGTTCACCGGAAGTACTTAGATTTAACTGGGTTACTGAAAGAACTAATCAAAAGTCTCATTGTAGGCTACCTGTAAAGTGGCTCTCGCATATTTAGACCAATACGTTTCAATGTTTTCTTAAAGGGATAGTTCACCCAAAAATTTACTCTCACTCAAGTGGTTCCAGACCTTTATGAGTTTCTGTTGAACACTTCAATAATAATACATCAACAGCCTGAGGTATCAAGACATTTGTGCTGCCCATTACATTATAAACACAGGAGAGGGACAATTCTCCAGCAGGATAGCGCTCCTTCTCATACTTCAGCCTCCACATCGAAATTCCTGCAAGCAAAGAATCTTCAAGATTGGCCAGCCCAGTCACCAGTGTAAACATTATTGAGCATTTCTGTGGTAAGATGGAGGAGGCATTGAAGATGAATCCAAAGAATCTTGTTGAACTCTGGGAGTCCTGCAAGAACACTTTCTTTGCCATTCCAGATGACTTTATTAATCAGTGATTTGAGTCATTGCAGAGATGTATGATGCAGTCCTCCAAGCTCATGATGGAGTCAGACACAATATTCATTCTGTTTCCACTGCAGCATGACTTTATATTCTATACTGGACATTATTTCTGTTCAGTGATGAGACTTTAGTCTAGGCAGAGTCAGACCTTAAGGTCCTAATGAAATCATTAATAATCAAGGCATGATCATATTTTATTGTGCTCAAATAAACGTCATCTAGAGGCCTTTGCCTTTCATATAAGCCACTTCTGATACCAAATGATCAACTAGAAGTCAACTTATTATTTGTTTGTCCTAAAACTTGGATAGGCGACAAGACTTTAGTCAGGCAGTGCATATACCTAACTATAATTAAGTTTCCATTATCTGTAATGTTTCCTTTTCTGCTCTAAAACATGTGCAAAAAATGACTATTCAGTCTCTCTGATTCAATGCTTTAATTGAAAAAAAAAAAAAAAAAAGACAAAAAAATTAAGCATACAATCCTCACGATACAAAACAAGAAAAAAAAAACAATCACACGGGGAGATTGAATAAAGAAACATTTCTTTAAAATTTCAACCTTCTGTTCAAATTATATATAAAAACCACCCACAAAATAATAAAACAGTCATGTCAATGAAATGGACCAGATAAAGCACTAAACAGCACATCCTTAGTCTTGTTGCCTCATGTAAATAATCACAAAGGACTAAACGGGTTATTCATCTTCAGATCTTCGACAAGCAACCGTAATCGTATGCGCATCGGTTACACACTCTCCATGAAATAAAGGATGAATAAGGCCATTCGGGTTCCTACAATGGAATGTAAATTACGAAATCAAGAGACGTAAAGGGTGTGGTGACGGGCTGTGCTGCGCTCATCGATAGTGGCGCGGCGGCGGGCTGTGGTGCTGGAGCGGCGGCCGGCGGGACGGTGGGCTATGGCGGGTCATGTGGCGTGGGGGCGAGCGGTAGCGAGGCGGCGGTGACCCTCTGCTCTGATACGGAGGTGTGTATCGTCCTCGAGATCTGGACCTAGAGCGTGAGCGGCCCCAGCTTGTGCCTCGCTCCTCCATCACTCTGATGTAGGCCGTCTCTCCCTGCAATAAAATAAAACAATCACGATCACTGACGACAGAAATATTATAGATGTATGATTCAAGAAAATATGGTGAAGATACATTTCAGAAAG
Source organism: Danio kyathit (assembly GCA_903798195.1). Classification (NCBI taxonomy): domain Eukaryota; kingdom Metazoa; phylum Chordata; class Actinopteri; order Cypriniformes; family Danionidae; genus Danio; species Danio kyathit. The sequence continues at coordinate 2,519,068 of LR812528.1, forward strand.
ATCAATCTGTACTAAAAATTTGGATACTGATCCGATACCAGTGCATTTGTTTTTCTTCTCTATTTTACGATCTAAGCGCAAAGTCTAAAGCGCATGGCGCAAAAGCATTAAGAGCGTGTCCGAATCCACTTTTGCTATTTTAAGGACAGAAAAGTACACTCTGTGCCCTGTCGTATGGCCTAACAGGGCTGTGCTTGTTCTCTTAATGAGTTCTGGGTGTGTTTTGAGCAATTACAAGATGTGCAGCACCTGAAACTACGTAAACTGGAAGCCTGTGCTGGCATTTCTCCTGCGGTGTTGCTATCAGTGTGCGAAGAGTGGGAGAAGAGGGTTGCATTGACAATCCAACACAATGGGCAGCACACTGAACACATTTTATAAGTGGTCAGAAACTTGTAAATAACTCATGAAAGAATAAAGTTACGTTAAAACCAAGCACACCATTGTTTTTCTTGTGAAATCCCCAATAAGTTTGATGTGTCACATGACCCTCTTCCTATTGAAAAAAAACAAAAGTTGGATCCAAGATGGCCGACTTCAAAATGGCCACCATGGTCACCGCCCATCTTGAAAAGTTCGCCCCCTCACATATACTAATGTGCCACAAACAGGGCGTTAATATCACCAACCATTCCCATTTTATTAAGGTGTATCCATATAAATGGCCCACCTGTAGTTTGGGCCTAAATAAATATTTGTTGCCGTTTTTAATCATTTAAGCGTTTAAGTTTATTTGATACAAGTCAGTGGATATTGATGCATTTATTGGGTAAAATTGCTACTTTTTACTGTCATTCAATGTGTTTTGGTCATTATCAATACACTGTCCCTTTAATTGAGTGAATTTCGCTGCAAAATTATCGCAGCACTGCTGCTTCAGCGACGCTCACGCCTCGCACTGACACACTGCTTCTGCGTGCGGTATGAAAGCTCTAATCTGTTAACATGGATGCCGAAAAAACACGCACTTCTTGCGATTGCGGTGTGAAACAGGCTTTAGTGTGAAAGCACCCTGTATTTTCAGGCGATTGACGCATCCTGTACAATGTCCCGAGTGTCTCGCACGCTGGCTCCTGCAATAGACACGGATTGATTGATTGACTGATTAACATGGTGTTCTGATCAGTTAACTTGGAAATTCGTTTTGCATTCGTTTGGAATCACGTGTTAAGTGTCTCAAACGCATCTTATTTAAACGAATAGCACCGCAGGATGTCTGATTGTGTCTTTACGTTGACTTAACATGTAAATCACTTGCGCTTGACGATTCATCCACGTCTAGTGTGAACGCACATTCAGAGGAGCTCCATCAGAGCGTTTCACAATTGAGTCTCACCTGGTGGGATCTGAACTCTGTGCTGTCCAGACGTCGCAGTGCGTACTCCATGTCCTCCCGCCTGAGGAACTCCACGACTCCCTCTCCGTCACGTTGCACGTCTGCGAAACACACGTCTCCGGCCTCCCGCATGTGGTCCTTCAGGTCCTGCCAGCTGCCAGTGGGAGGAAGACCTGCATGGAAAACATTTTAGGACATTTATCCACACTAATCAACCGCATTGCCTTATGTATCCTACAACGAATTGCAAATGTGTGTTAAAGGGATAGTTCACCCGAAAATTAAAATGACCTAATCATTTACTCGCCCTCATGTGGTTTAAGACCTTTTATGAGTTTCTTTCTTCTGCTGAACATGATCGAAGATATTTTGAAGAATGCTGGTAGCCGGGACCCATTTACTTCCATAGTATTAGTTTTTCCTACTATGGATGTTAATGGGTATCAGCAACCAACATTCTTCAAAATATCTTCTATCATTTATTTATTTATCAGGATCCCCATTAGCCACTAAGGTATTGGCTAGTGGTATTGGCTTACCAGGGGTCCATCAAACACAAAACAGAATTATATTAATACATAACCATGTTGAACAGAAGAAAGAAAATGAAACATGAGGGTGAGTAAATGATGAGGTAATTTTTCTTTTTGGGTGAACTATCCCTTTAAAATGCATATGCATGGCAAACATGTTTATAGAGAACAGTTCAGTGATTCACAGATAAATTAAATATTGAAATAATGAACAGACTGTTGTAATTTCATGGTGGTTTAAAGTGATAATTCACTCAGCCTTATTGTTTAACACCCATAATTTATTCTTGCAACACATACAATTTTGCTGAAAGGTTTCAGTCCTTCCATTTAAAGTCCAAAAACATTTAAAAAATGATTTTAAAGGGATAGTTCACCCAAAAATTTAAATTTAGTAATTTACTTACATTAATCTTTTTGAACACAAATGAAGATAGTTTTAAGAATGTTGGTAACTAGGGCTGCACGATATTGGAAAAATCTGTTATTGCAATATTTTGCATGGTTTCTGCTACATTCATTCTTCCCTGGCGGGACGCCACACCAAAATACATCCCGCCACGGCTACATTACAGCTTCTCATTCAAAACATTCAGTCTTTTTTTTTTAAATAGTGGGTTATAATCTCACCAAAGGTAAGTGAATTATAACAGCGTGGACGTTTCTGTAACCGTAGCAGTGCTGTGGGCTATTTGTTTGATTATAGATTTTGGTTCTACGATTATAGTCTGTAGAATAATCACGATTTCACGGTTATTATGCATTCATTGATTTCAAAACACTACTAGTTTAGAATTTTTTTATTTTTATTTTAAAGTGTTACTTATTGCGGCTCAGTAACCAATTAATACAGCACAAAATAAAAATAAAAAGTTTCTGGCTTTTAAACATAAGTAATCATTTTACACTGAAAATAAATGACAAAACAATGAATAAAAAAATAAGTAAATATAAGAATAAATTAAAACAATTGTGTTTGTCTAATGTGAATCTAAGCATCAAGCTAAGTATTTCCCTTTTAAAGAGAACAAATGTAGTCCCCTTTGCATGCAGCGTTCGCCTCCATTGGAAATAACGATCTTGCGTGCACAAAAGATTCAACGTGTGAACGGCACTTAGTTGATAGCCTCAGCTGGAGTTATTCCAGTGTGGATGCGTATTAGCCTCGGTGTACAAGCTCGGAACTTTAAACTAGCGCACAGTTGCCATATGCAGAAACGCGGTGTTGAGAAGCCTTTACCATTAATTAATAGTGATGAATAAAAACGCGGTTAATAGTGAAATCAATTAATCGTTGTATCCCTAGGTGACATGCTGACTGACTGGTGCGTGATGCGTGAGGCCAGCAAACACGATGTAGCTTTCAGTTAAGATGAACACAGTTTCCATAATTATGCTTTATAGATAAAGGATATGGCTCTGCATACAATGACTTTATCTTGCTGGAGTTTATAGCCGTTTCGCTTTACTTCAGGACGCATTAATGCCGCTCTGTAGGTCTATTGGAGACGTTCATAAATATTCCTAGCAAGCATAATAAATATTGGAGACATGCTCACTACATAAACGCACTAAATCGCACTTCAGCAGCGTTTATTTGAGCGCGCACAAGAAAACTAGCGTATATTTGAGGGTGTGCAAGAAGTTTTGTGCAAGAACAGAGAAAATCGGCAGGGCAAGCAAAGAGATTCGCATGCTCGTATTACATGAATGCGCTCACGACATTTGTCATTGAAATAACGCCATAGATAGTTGGTAGATCTGTGTAAAAGGCCTGCCACCACAGCTGGAAAATATCCTAGAGCAAACACTGTTTTGTCATACTGCAATATACAGGGAGTGCAGAATTATTAGGCAAATGAGTATTTTGAGCACATTATCCTCTTTATGCATGTTGTCTTACTCCAAGCTGTATATGCTCGAAAGCCTACTACCAATTAAGCATATTAGGTGATGTGCATCTCTGTAATGAGAAGGGGTGTGGTCTAATGACATCAACACCCTATATCAGGTGTGCATAATTATTAGGCAACTTCCTTTCCTTTGGCAAAATGGGTCAAAAGAAGGACTTGACAGACTCCGAAAAGTCAAAAATAGTGAGATATCTTGCAGAGGGATGCAGCACTCTTAAAATTGCCAAGCTTCTGAAGCGTGATCATCCAACAATCAAGCGTTTCATTCAAAATAGTCAACAGGGTCGCAAGAAGCGTGTGGAAAAACCAAGGCGCAAAATAAACTGCCCATGAACTGAGAAAAGTCAAGCGTGCAGCTGCCAAGATGCCACTTGCCACCAGTTTTGCCATATTTCAGAGCTGCAACATCACTGGAGTGCCCAAAAGCACAAGGTGTGCAATACTCAGAGACATGGCCAAGGTAAGAAAGGCTGAAAAACCACCACCACTGAACAAGACACACAAGCTGAAACGTCAAGACTGGGCCAAGAGATATCTCAAGACTGATTTTTCTAAGGTTTATGGACTGATGAAATGAGAGTGAGTCTTGATGGGCCCCTGGCTGGATCGGTAAAGGGCAGAGAGCTCCAGTCCGACTCAGACGCCAGCAAGGTGGAGGTGGAGTACTGGTTTGGGCTGGTATCATCAAAGATGAGCTTGTGGGGCCTTTTTGGGTTGAGGATGGAGTCAAGCTCAACTCCCAGTCCTACTGCCAGTTTCTGGAAGACACCTTCAAGCAGTGGTACAGGAAGAAGTCTGCATCCTTCAAGAAAAACATGATTTTCATGCAGGACAATGCTCCATCACACGCGTCCAAGTACTCCACAGCGTGGCTGGCAAGAAAGGGTCTAAAAGAAGAAAAACTAATGACATGGCCTCCTTGTTCACCTGATCTAAACCCCATAGAGAACCTGTGGTCCATCATCAAATGTGAGATTTACAAGAAGAGAAAAAACAGTCCACCTCTCTGAACAGTGTCTGGGAGGCTGTGGTTGCTGCTGCACGCAATGTTGATGGTGAACAGATCCAAACACTGACAGAATCCATGGATGGCAGGCTTTTGAGTGTCCTTGCAAAGAAAGGTGGCTATATTGGTCACTGATTAGTTTTTGTTTTGTTTTTGAATGTCAGAAATGTATATTTGTGAATGTTGAGATGTTATATTGGTTTCACTGGTGAAAATAAATCATTGAAATGGGTATATATTTGTTTTTTGTTAAGTTGCCTAATAATTCTGCACAGTAATAGTCACCTGCACACACAGATATCCTCCTAAAATAGCTCAAACTAAAAACAAACTAAAAACTACTTCCAAAAATATTCAGCTTTGATATTAATGAGTTTTTTGGGTTCATTGAGAACATGGTTGTTGTTCAATAATAATATTAATCCTCAAAAATGCAACTTGCCTAATAATTCTGCACTCCCTGTATATTGCGATATGAATATAATTTGAATAGCTCTACTTGAAAAGATTTCATTCTTTTAGATCGACTGGAATGATCAAATATAATATAATAAATTATATAATATAACGAATATAACAATTACAAGCATATATAAACACAACAGGGCAAAAATAAAAGTCAAATAAACAGCGCTTTATGGTTTTATGGGAAGTCTAACAGTATTCATGTACAGAAATTGAACAATCAAATGTAAAATAACATGGTCATCCTTGTATGAATGATTTTTTAATAATATCTTTATCTTTTAATCTTCAATATATAATCCAATCCTGCGATGTGACTATTGCGGATACACACATTGCGATATCAATGCTCAAACGATATATTGTTCAGCCCTATTGGAAACCATAACCATTCAAAGCATTTGTTTTTCCTACTATGGAAGTCAGGGGCTACCGGTTTCCAATATTCCTAAAAATATATTATTTTGTGTTTAATGATAAAAATAAAAAAAACTCAGAAAGGTTTGGATTCACTTGAAGGTGAGTAATTGATGACAGTTCATTTTTTGGATAAACTATCCCTTAAAAGTCTTAAGTAAAAGATACTTTGAAGAATGTTGGGAACAAGGAGCTTTTAAGATCCATAGTAGGAATAAAATACTATCAAAGTCAATGAAAATCGATTTCCAACCGTTCAACAACACTCAAACATTTTTGGAAAATTTGGAGAGTGAATAAATGACATATCACCCTGCAGCTCAACACCGCTTACTTACTGAAGCTAAGCATGGCTGAGCCTGGTCAGTAGCTGGATGGGAGACTACATGGGAAAGCTAGGTTGCCGTTGGAAGTGGTGTTATGGCCCATTCACATGGGGCTTCAGCGTCAACGCTTGACACAGGGCGTGTCTGAAGTTGGGGCTGACGCGATCGTCATAGCAGCGTCAGCCAATGAAATTAGTCAGCAATAGGCCACTGTCTGAGCTGGTGCATTTGCATACAGCTATCTGATTGGCTGACGCTTCTGTCGGCGCTTGAAAAGTTGAGCCACTGAAGCGGCGCCGACAGATCCACAATGCAGTTCGGCAACGCCTGACGTCACCCATTCAAAGTGAATGAGAAGCGTTGAAGCTGACGCCCCGTGTGAATGGGGCGTTAGTGAGGCCAGCAGGGGGGCCCTCAACCTGCAGTCTGTGTGAGTTCTAATGCCCCAGTATAGTGAAGAGTACACCATACTGTCAGTGAGCACCGTCTTTCGGATGATATTGATCCGAGGTCCTGACTTTGTTAGGCTTGGGCGGTAATATGGTATACCGCGGGATCTAAAAATAGCAACGGTATCAGTTTAAATACCGTTATACCATCATAAAAAACAATGCACTTATATAGGAGACAAGGATTAAATATTCATTCATTCATTCATTTTCTCTTCGGCTTAGTTCCTTTATTAATCTGGGGTCACCACAGCGGAATGAACCGCCAACTTATCCAGTTTTACACAGCGGATGCCCTTCCAGCTGCAACCCATCACTGGGAAACCCATACACTCTCATTCACACACATACACTGCGGACAATTTAGTCTACCCAATTCACCTATAGCGCATGTCTTTGGACTTGTGGGGGAAACCGGAGCACCCGGAGAAAGCACACCGCATATACGGTATTCAGTTTGTAAAGAATTTAGGCACAAGCCAACAGTTTGGTGACGCTGTCTGATCCTTACTTGCGTCATAATCTTTTATTATGCGCGGTAATATCGTATACCGAGGTAGAATAGGGAAGAGGTTTGACGGTATCAAAATGTGGTTACCACCCAAGCCTATTCTCTGTGGTCTCTCTTTGGGTGTATGGCCATTCATGATAAATGTGCTATATAAATACACATTTTATTTTATTTCCTTTATTTAGCAAGGAAATCGCATTGAGACAGTACTGTCTCTTCTTCTAGTGAGACCTAGTCAAGACGGCAGTCAGCACAAAAAGTTTCACATAAAAATCACAAGGAAACAATACCACAAAATTGCAAAATCACCATTCATTAAAAGGTCAGATCATAAAAAACAATTACAAGTATCCTTTAAGACGTTGACATTACAAGACATTACATTACAATGGGATAGGGGTGTAACCAAGTGGCAACCTCCCGCTCTCCCTCGGGAAGCCAATACGGAAGTAACTAAAACTGCAATTCATCGACTCGCCTGGGGGGCTGGCTCCAGGAAGTCCAAGTGCTTTCTTTCTGCATTGGTAAATTGGCCATTTTTACAGCTGATAAAAACATGTTTACAGCCTGGTACAAACGATGGCTTTGGTGCATATAGCTATGATTACCCTTCATGACAACTCTGAGGGGGGTGAATTTTTTTATAACTCATCCGTTTCGTTTTTATTAGGTTATATTAAGTTTGCATAATTAAGGGCGTGGCCACTTGAGTGACAGCTAGCCCTCGCTGGTCGCAGTCTCGTCACCTTAGCTGATTCAGGCAAATTAGCCGCTGATCTCGGCATATACATCGTATTTTTGTTTTGGTTAATGTTTCTTCACACAGTCAGTTGCCTTTTGGAATTATTTCCTGTAATTATCAGATGATATGGCATGCTGTGTGGACTTAATTGTGCTTACAAACCGTTCAAGTTGCCTCCATTTCCCAGGTGAGTGAAATTATATACTTACATACCATCTCTATAAATGTATTTGTTTTATTTAAGATCATTTATAATGTTCTTTAGACCAGTAATGCACTCCAGAATCTGACAGATTGATTAGCTGTAGGCTATAAAACAGTCATCTGAAGCGTTGTCATATAGTGTTAGTGCTGGATTTTATAAACAGCCTTGCATTTACTAACACAGACTATATCTGAAGTGTTTGATAGTAATTTGCGTTTTCCTTCTGTCCAAAAACATCATAAGAACAATGTTTAGTGGCTCAATGTGTTACAACAGTGTTTTTAAAAGTCTAAACACTTTATTGATATAGTAAACAACCAAGTGCGTGTGGTCAGAACACAAACGAGTCACAGGCAATGAAGTATTAAGCGTTCTCCCAAAGTAAAAAGTCTGTCTATGCCAGGTCTAAGCAAAATGCTGAGAATCAAGCATGCGTCTGTAGCTCCGCTCACTCTCCACCTCTTTGCCCTTATTTGGTATCCCGCGTTTGGTGCGATGACGCGCAGACAAAATGGCGACGGTTGGACGCGCCTACTAGTAGCCTACTAGTAGCTTCTTTTGCAGTGTTCAGAAACCTATGGGTGACGTCACGGATACTACGTTTTACAGTTTATGGGTTTAACGGATTACGGTTGATCTGTGATTCGTACAGATTACAACCCACGGTTCGGAACACACGTGACCTGCGGATTAATAAAATATTGTTACTTATGGATTAATCCTAAATTTGTAACCATCACAGAGAAATCAGCTCTTGCATCATTCAAATCACATGTATGAAAGCATTTAGGCTTTCCTGAATAATATTATGATGACGGAAAAAGTTGTGCTGGGTTATTTGGGATGTGCTGGGTTTCTAAGGTTATTAAAGGTGTTTTCTGTCACTACTTGTTTGGCCTGCATTAATGCATTCAGTGTAAGCTGCACGATAAATCATTAAAAGATCAAGATTTAAACACCCACGCAACCTAAATTATAAATGATGATGATTTGCATATGTTTTTTAATCCTTCCAATCGCTGCATTCAAATATGAAAATGCAAAAATCAAGAAAGTGATTCAGTCTTTTGAGTTATGAAGTTACAGTTAAATAACACAGACATACTAGAAGAACAGTTCATAATTTAGATTAAATCACTGATGTTTATGGTAACGATTAAAATATTTAACGACGCTTAAAAATGAAAATTGTAGGCAGCAATTACATTATTTAACCAGTAGGTGGCGACAACCAGCCATCAAAAATGTCACTGAATAATTCTTCAAAAATGATCATCTAGCAATGAAACATGAAGTGTTATGAGGGAAGAACTGAATCATTTATTGAAAATGAGACTCAAAATAAATATGGGTTGTACAAATGTTAGATTTCTACATTTAGCATTATCAGCAACAGTAGGAGTAACAGTGAATTGTTTACAGTACTAAATATTTTAGTTTATTTTTATTCAGCTGATTATTTCTTCATTAGATTTTTAATTAAATTACAGCTTCCAAGTTCTGTTTGTTAAAACCAAGTGTCTTGCAGTGCTGATTCTGGTATAAATGGAAAGTAAATTACATTTGTCTCCTCCCCTTTTTTGGCAGATCTGTAAAATGGTCCAAAAAAACATTACCGTGAGATTTGTTACACCACTACAATGGGATATAGATTCAGTTTCAACTGAGTAACAGAAACCTCAGATTTCGCTAGAATATCTGCATGTGTGTTCAACATGAGGGCAAGTAAACAAATAGATTTGCCTCTTTTTTTTTTCTTTTTTTTTTTGGCTGTAGCATCAACCTCTGATGTAATGTATTTTTTTATTTAATGCAATGTCAGCAACCAAGGCTATTTTGCATCAACCTCTGAACTCACCCGTGACAATAACCCGAAACTCAGATCTGCGAGTCGGTGGTCCAAACCTTCCTCTTGGTCCTCCGCCTCCTGCAGGTCCACTAAATTTGGATCCAGAAGAACGCGGGTATTCCACACGCAGCTTACAGTCTCCAAATCCATATCCATTCCTTCCAAAGACGGCATCCTCCGCATCCCTAGAGGAAGAGAGGAAAGTGCTCCTAATTTTCGTTCTACACCAGAAAAAGCCTCGTCCCATGTGTTCTCTGAGGCCGTGCGACTCACCGTGGGTCCTCAAATCGCACAAAGGCAAACGGGATGGTGCCTCTGTTGTTCTTCAGCTCAATATCCCGAATTTTTCCGTATTTGAAGAAGAGATCCTCAATGTCTCTCTCCTGGACGTCCATGGGAAGGTTTCCCACGTAGATCCGTCCGTCCGACATGGCTTAAACTCCACAAAACCTGCAGCCTTCGAGGAAATAGAGCGTTTTTTTTTCCACGTCAGGGGTGTTTTCAGAACATCCAAACTCAAGTCCGTCCGTCTACAAAAATTTCTATTTACAACTCTAAACTTTGCCGGACACAGCACATGTCGAGTTCAAGAAAGCCAGCACAGGATCCTCTTCAGGACCACAGTCTGAAAACTTAGAAACACAGGAGAATCAATCAACGTGAACAGACATGCAGGACAAAGGGCCTGATGCTTCCCAAATTCATCACCAAACATTTGAATAACGTTTGCAAGCCACATTTAAATGATCATTTGACTGGCTCATCTTACAATGCACAATCTATTATTACAGGAGCCTTTTTCTGTCATCTCATTTTGACATACTGCAGTGCTTCCCACACATAGACTTTACTTGGGTGGGCTGACCAGGTATATTAACGGCCGCTTAAGTTTTAGTGACACATTTTTATACTATTGTTATCATCCTTTTTAGGCATGCTCAAAATAACTGATTAACCGTTAACGAAAGGGTGCGTTTGTAACCAATTAATGGTATCAGTTAAACAATTAAAAAAAATATTGTTTTATATATTTTTAAAGTTTGGCTGCATAAGGGGCTGATCGCCGTACGTGCTTTTTGCGTTGAGAAGGGCATTTTTTAATGGTTTATCAACTGTTTTGTGCGCTGCTTATTCGCCCTGCACGCCTCACATTATGCTGTTGCGCGCTGTGTGCTCCCGGTTGAAATAAAACTCAACCCTGAGCGGAATAGTGCGTTACGTCAGTCGCGTCTTTTTCATTCTTCAATTAAATGAAAGCAGAGCAGGGTTTCTGTTGAGGTGCCTGTAGTATTTGTGTTGTCAGGACCACGGATATTATTTTAATGATGGAGGAGAAACTCGTGGTCGCAGTTTCAAGTTAGCCAGAGCTGTAGGCATATTACTTTACAAATCATGAATATCACAATGTTATTTTGTATATTACAATTATAACAACATGGACAGCAACACTCGCACACAATAGACCAGCTGATTCAGTCGTTTCCTATAGTGACGTATAAAAGAGCACCGCGCTTCTTTTTTCTTGTCAACATAAAAGGCAGTGTGCTGCGGTTCGCCTCGCATTTTTGGAACGGAAAAGCACGTTCGCTGTGATCGGCCCCTGATGTGCAACAAATGTTTGTTAACTTGCGGGATGGTAACACGTGCCTAGAGACGTATTTTGTCAAAGAAACAAAATGAAAGAAGAATATTTCTAGTCGCAGTTTGTCAGACGAGTCGACACAAACCAGCGCTGATGCTGATAACGAGTGAGACGGAGGAAATAAGTCATTATGACATAATCTTTAAACTAATGACTAGGGCCAGACGGAATCTGCGGTCATTTTTTGCAATTTCTGCGGAGAATTTTGGTAAAAATCTGCGGATTTCTGCTGAATTATTTTGGGAGTCTCATAACTAAAACCTTAATATGCGAAATATGTGTCATTTAAAAACTGAATAAATTCAGATTTACACACATTTACTCAAGTAAATAAACAATCAATGATGGGCTAAAAATCTGCGGAAATCTGCGGAATTCTGCGGAAAATCTGCGGAATTCTGCGCGCGCAGATTCCTTGTGGGAGTAATGACTTAGTAATGACTTCTAAAAGGCAACGCAGTGGCGCAGTAGGTAGTGCTGTAGCCTCACAGCAAGAACGTCGCTGGGTCGCAGGTTCGAACCTCGGCTGGGCTGGGTCAGTTAGCGTTTCTGTGTGGAGTTTGCATGTTCTCCCTGCGTTTGTGTGGGTTTCCTCCGGGTGCTCCGGTTTCCCCCACAGTCCAAAGACATGCAGTACAGGTGAATTGGGTAAGCTAAATTGTCCATAGTGTATGAGTGTGAATGAGTGTGTGTGGAAGTTCCCAGAGATGGGTTGCGGCTAGAAGGGCATCCGCTGCGTAAAATCCTGCTGGATAAGTTGGCGGTTCATTCCGCTGTGGCGACCCCGCAAGGGACAAAGCCGACAAGAAAATGAATGAATAATGACTTCTATTCTAATGTTAAAAGGGGTTTTGTGACATAATAACAACGAAGCATTAATCAAATGCATATTTTCAGTGGAGCGATTGATTTAATAGCCTGATATTTTTATATGACAGATGAAAAAACATGATTGGAAAAATCAGCAAATGCCGGTTCTTAAAAAGGATTCAGTCAGTGTTTTCGTTTTGTAATCTAAATTGGTCATTTAGGTGAAAAATATCTAGGGCAGGCCTGTTTATTTTATAATTATTATTTAGTTTATTCTGTTTTTCTATGCTGTAACACTGCAGGTGCGTGAAGGTGTTCTGTTATGTTCTGTATGCTGCTGTTCGCATGTTAAAATAAATCAGTGTTTTAAAATATTTAATGTGCCACAAAATAAAACCTCAATTATTTTTTTTATTAAATAATATTTTAATATTTATCTGTTAACGGTTAATATTCGGTTAACGAGCTGTAACGAGCTGTAACGGCTGTCGGTTGGTAAAATAAACCGAAATGAGCATCCGCCCAATATATCCAAACATCCGCGAACGATTAAATAGAGGAAAATCTTCTCTCGTTTATCTGCTCTCGATTAGTGTATGTGCAAGACCTGGCAGCACTCCCACGGAGTCTCACATGCTCTCCAAAGAGACGTGCTTTTTTGGGACTTAATGCATCTGGCCGGGGTTTTTAAATCTCCCAAAATGTATCCGCACAGCCGCGAAACAAACATTAAATAATTCATTCATAATCTAAACGACTCAGAAAAGTTTTATTAAACAGTCGGAGAGGAAAAAATTAGATCTAAATTGGCTGCAAAATATTTGTACACCTTTAGAAATGGCTGATAAACTAATTTGCCTTATTGAAATAACCTACACGTTTTATTCTTGTAATTATTATAATTGTTTAGAGTTATTGTCTGTTTTTATTCAATTTTTCGGTCATTTATTTCTCATTTGCTGTATATTTTATTAATTTGATGATGTCAATACATTGCATATTTTATTCCTCTAAAATGCTTTGGCAATCCTGTACAAAATGCTCCTAAATGCCATAAAAGTAAGAGAAATAGTGGATTTCTTTCTTTTTTAAACTTTAATCTATTGAAAAGAAACAGTGTATAACAGTTTCTTAATAAATTTAAATATTGGTAAAAATCAAATTATGTTTTGTTTGTCGCATATAGTTAAATATGTACGTGCTGTGGGTAAAAAGCGTATTTTAATCCGGCTACCACCGCAAGTATATTTCATACCTGTGGAAAGCACTGTATTGAGCTTAAGGATTGGAAAATTACTATAGAGGTAAAGTTGGTTTATATTCAGATATTCAGACATTCTCCTTAATAATATAATTTCAGAAAAGTATTATTTGCTAATTCTAAATAGGGAAATCATTTAAGCAGCCAATTATTATCATAGTACAACATTCTTCACAGTCGATTAGATAGTGTTGATGTTGTTTTGAAGTCATACTTGCATGCTAATTCCGATCGAATATTCAAAGTAACATGATAAACAATATAGAGACTTCTAAATGAACGAATGTGCGAATATAAAACCAACTTTACCTCTATAATCATTAGCAACCAATGACTATAAGTACAACCTTCACAGTCAATTAAATAGTGCTACTGTTGTTTTGAAGTCATACTTACATGATATTTCTGACTGAATATTCAAAGTAGCATTGTAAACAATATAAGGAACTAGTAATGGGCGATATAAACGATATGCGATATAAACGATACAAAATTGGCCTACGATAGAGATTTTAATTCTATTGCACTATCGCGATAATGCATGTTTGATGACGTAATCTACCCGCGAAATTAAGAGCAAAGCCGGCCGCGTATCCAATCTAGACTTTACCCCATTCGGTGCCATGCATTGCTTAGCAACGTATACAAAACAATGTAAAGACCGCTTAACGTGAAAGTAAATAAAAATGCCGCTATATTAATATGCATATCGCATTTCCGGCCGGCCGCCTATCCAATCTAGACTTTACCAACCGGACATGTCCGAGATTCTGCTTTTGCTTTCGATATTAATTGTAGTCATTTTTGCATTACTTTATACGCAAACTTTGGCTGGAGCATCTCAATCTCTCAGCAGCACCAACACTGCAGCAGACAGAGGGAGAGGGACAGAGAGAGAAAGAAAGCAGATTTGACCTGTCAGTGGTGCTCACTAAAAAGAAACAAACTTTTTTTTTTATTTGTTTGTTAAATAAGAATAAGAAATCAATAAGAAATTATTCTGTTGCTGAAGGTCATTAAAGTTATATAGAAAAGATGGTGTTACTTTGGGGCAGAAGGAAAGAATGAAAGAATTTTCTTTATTTAAAATAACCATGCCTAATACTGGAAGTATAGCCCTAATTCACAGTGTCCGTTCCTTTATTAACAAGACACCAGTTTTAATTTCATTAGGAGATCAACATTTTTAAAAATCAAATGTGTTACCTTAGGCTGCAGGTTAGAAATTTGTTTTTATTTAAAGTATCTGCAATACACCATTTTATTTGACTAATTAAAACTGGAAGTATTTTCAGTACAGTGTAAGTTCCTTAACTAAAAAGACACCAGTTTTTTTTGTTCTCTGCAACTTGGCATTTAGGAACCAAGGACTTAAAAGAAAAGTCTTTCTTTCTAAAAGGCACTACATTTAGTTTATTTATCTGCAACATTGTGTTGTTTAATTACAGTTTTGCTTTTGCACAATAAATGTTCTCAAAATGACATGCAACGTTTCTTTATTTCTTAAAAAAAATAGCAGTTTGGCTTTCCTAAGGGTCTATGTAACCTGTTCTGAAATGGTTCTATTATAATTTATATATCGCAATATATATCGTTATCGCAAGAGGCTGCAATGTTTATCGCAATATGGATTTTAGGCCATATCGCCCATCCCTATAAGGAACGTGTCACAACTTGTCATTTTGTTCATCAATGAACGAATGTGCGAATATAGAGCCTAATTTACTTCAATCACAAGCATCCCAACAGTTTAGATAGAGGTAAAGTTGGTTTTATATACACACATTTGTTCATTTAGAAGTCTCTATATTGTTTATGTTACTTTGAATATTCGATCAGAATTAGCATGTAAGTATGACTTCAAAACAACATTAACACTATCTAATTGACTGTGAACAATGCTGTACTTTGATAGTCATTGGCTGCTAATATGATTTCCTTATTTAGAATTTGCAAATAATACTTTTCTGAAATTATATTATTAAGGAGAATGTCTGAATATAAAACCAAATTTTCCTCTATACAGTTTAGCTATAAGCTGGCCATTATGAGTAGGCTAACTCTCAATAGCTGATACATCAACCCTTGATATCAACACATGAGCTTTATAAATATTACATCTATAAAACATGTGCGTATTTGACAATAAAATGTGCTTCTATTACTTTTATTACAGTCTTTTATGAATAAAGGAGTCAAATGCAAATGAGAGGAGCAGCCATGACAGCTGCTAACAGTGCTAGCATACCCTAGCTCTTCTAATACTGCACACAATTCAAAACATTCACTTGAATTCATTCATTTGCGATGTTATATATGTAATATTAACATAAACAGCCATAAGCTGGAAATACATAACACATGCACACATTTTCGGGACAATAAAACACAATCACTTTAGCATGCTAGCTGCTAGCTCCTTTGTTAAGGGAACTGCTCGGAAAATAACGAACACGATGGATTAATGGTGTCAGTGTTTTTTCCTTAGTGCACAAATCTGCTTAGATGTCGAATACAGGAGAATTTGTTAGTTTGATCTACCTGTGTAATGTGCAGCTCGTGATAAAACCACAGGATAAACAAGCGCACGCGCTTCCCCTCCCCGGATCAGGAAGTGACACAAAGGTCCGCCCCCTTCAGGGCAAAACACGCAACTACACCAAACGGCCAAAGCCAGCCACTACAAAATAAAGGGACGAAATGCGAACACAGAAGCAAAACAAAACAAAAATTAAATATAGAAAAATAACATAAAGTAACTTTTTGTTAAGGTTTATAATCATATTAATGCAAAATATAGTAAAACACATATGTTTCAGTTGCCGAGCCAACATCCATTTACTTTAACAATTCATAAATACTTGAAATTGAAATAAAGAGTAATTGTTAATGCATGTATAGCTATTTATACTTCAAACACCACTTAAAATGACAAAAACACACCACAAATTTACTGAAATCTGCGTGAACCGGAAGTTGCTGAGACTTTTATTTCAGTATGTTGATGTACTTCAACTGA
This sequence comes from Danio kyathit, assembly GCA_903798195.1. NCBI lineage: Eukaryota > Metazoa > Chordata > Actinopteri > Cypriniformes > Danionidae > Danio > Danio kyathit. The sequence continues at coordinate 2,535,552 of LR812528.1, forward strand.
AACCATATTGAGTGGGTGTAAAAGGGGATTTACCATTGTTATATTAGTTATCTTTTTAATGTTCACCTTTTATATTGTGTTGTATGTATGTTCCTGATGGTTTGTGCAATAAAAAAGAAAGAAAGAAAGGTGTAAAAGGGGCGTGGTTAAGAAAGTTGTGGTTGAAGCCGTCAACTGATGTCAACAGTTTGAGTGGATTAACTTGCACTGAGTGTGTATGGATGTTTCCCAGTACTGGGTTGTAGCTGCAAGGGTATACGCTGTGTAAAACATATGCTGGATAAGTTGGCGGTTCATTCCACTGTGGCGAACCCAGATTATTATATTTGTAATACACTTTTAAATTATTTTTATGTAGAAAAATATCTTGCTATGTTGATTGTGCTGGTCTAAGCATTTGTTGCTTTGGATAAACGTGTCTGCTAAATAATTAAACATAAAATGCATATTTATTTATTTATAATTTAATTTAATTACATTTTCAGAGATAATTCCGAATTACATTTTTACATTTAATCACGTTTTTATTTAGTTTAACTTGATAAACTGAACTAACTAAAAATAACAGAAATATATATATTAATATCCGGCAGCTGGCTCTCTGCAACTCTCACATAGTCGACCATTGAAGCTACGGCTGCCCCTGGTCAGTACCTGGATGGGAGACTACATGGGAAATCTAGTTCAATAGTTTGCTGCTGGAAGTGGTGTTACTGAGACCAGCAGGGGGTGCTCAAGATGCAGTCTGTTTGAGTCCTAATGCCCCAGTATATTGATGGTGACTCGATATACTGTTCAGTGAGCACCGTCTTTCGGATGAGATGTTAAACTGACTCTCTCTGTGGTCATTCAGGATCCGAAGGAGTAGGGGTTTACCCCGGCATCCAGGCCAAATTTGCTCTCTGTCCATCATGGCCTCCTAACCATACCATACCATACCATACCTGCCAACACTTCCGTTTTTCCCGGGATTCTTCTGTATTTCAGACCCATCTCCCGCCACCCTCCCGTTTTGTTATTGCTCCTGGAAAACTCCCGTCATTTCACGGCCCCACCCCTCTGTCATCAGCTTTATGGTACAGTCTATAAGTCCTCAGCTTTTTGCTACAGTCTATAACACCCCCGGATCGCCAACTTTGGTATAGTATCCGATATTATCCATAGAACTGTGTTATTCAGACACCGCATGATTGGCTGATTAGAGATTTGCCTTAACAAGCAGTTGGACGAGTGTACCTAGCAAGAAGTACCTCACAGCTTAAAGTACCTTTAAGTACTTCACAGCAAGAAGGTCGCTGGTTCGAGCCTCGGCTGGGTCAGTTGGCGTTTCTGTGTGGAGTTTGCATGTTCTCGCTGCGTTCGCGTTGGTTTCCTCCGGGTGCTCCGGTTTCCCCCACAGTCCAAACACATGCGGTATATACAGGTGAATTGGGTAGACTAAATTGTCCGTAGTTTATGAGTGTGAATGAGTGTGTATGGATGTTTCCCAGAGATGGGTTGCAGCTGGAAGGGCATCCGCGGCGTAAAACATGTGCTGGATAAGTTGGCGGTTCATTCCGCTGTGGCGACCCCGGATTAATAAAGGGACTAAGTCGAAAATGAATGAATGAATAAATCTAGCAGGGTAAAGTCTATGAATTGTGTTTTTTTGTTCAATGTTTGATAATAGTGTTGAGACAGGCTGTGCAAAAAGCAGTCCAATGCTCTGCAAATGCATCAGGAGCATGTTTGGTCTGGTAAAGTGACTTGTGTGATGTTTTCCCTGAGATGCAGGTTAAGGTGTGTCTCTTTAAATGACAGCTGAAGCTCTGTTGTGTCAGTGTGATCCGCTCCCATTGCTTCATCTTCCTCTGAGCTTCTCCTGGTCTCAGTGAGCGACTTCATCTGAATTTCACCCTCAGCTGCAACAGATTTGTGTGAGTTGTGGCAGACGGCCAGGACAGTGTGCCAGATGCACTCACTAACCTCTTTTGAGGGATTTTAGGACAAAGAAACAAAGAAAGCCAATATACAATCACGTTGTGTTTGTGACTGTTTCCACAACAGATCTCGCACTTATCACAGAGAGCAAAGCTACTTTTGAGGGTTCAGGTCACGATCTTTAAATGCATACTGCATAGTCACACAAAATGCATTTAAGGCAAGACACTATTTGCAAAAAAAGAATTATGCTGTTTTACAGTTTTTACATGCATTGATCAATTGAAAACATGAGAAATCCCAGACTTTAGATTTTAGAGTTGCATTAATTCAATTCAATTCAATTCATCTTTATTTGTATAGCGCTTATACAATGTAGATTGTGTCAAAGCAGCTTCACATAGAAGATTATAGTGAATGTAAACAGTGTCAGTTCAGTTTTCAGAGATTAAGTTCAGTTCAGTTTAGCTCAGTTCAGTGTGGGTTAATAATCACTACTGAGAGTCCAAACACTGAAGAGCAAATCCATCGATGCGCAGCTCTACAGATCCTGAAACATGCAAGCCAGTGGCAACAGCGAGGAAAAAAACTTCACCAATTGGCGAAAGCGAAGATTTTAAAAAACCTCGAGAGAAACCAGGCTCAGTTGGGCACGACCATTTCCCCTATGGCCAAACGTCTTGTGCAGAGCTGCAGTCTAGGCGCAGGAAGCTGGACCTCAGCGAACACTCGTCTGTCCTTGGAGCATCACAGGAGTCAGTCATGCTCTCACTCCACGATGACCACCACAGCAGCTGCTCAGGATACGGCCTGGTCCAGAAAACCTTGGGATCATCTCGTCGCTGGTCTTGGATCGCGTCAGTGGCGCTGCATAGTCTGAGGGCCTCGAGATGAGTACCCCCAGGTGGAAATACAGAATAAGAAGAATAATTAGCGTAGCTGCTGTTCATAGTGTATATAAACGAGAAGCAAAATCATGTGTGGGGCACATCATGCGTCATACCGCTATGTACTGCACTGAGTGTATGCTTTGCTAAAAAGATAGGTCTTTAATCTAGTTTTGAAGAGTGAGAGTGTGTCTGAGCCTCGGACATTATCAGGAAGGCTATTCCAGAGTTTAGAGGCCATAAATGAGAAGGCTCGACCTCCTTTACTCGACTTTGCTATTCTAGGTACTACCAGAAGCCTGAGTTTTGAGATCGTAAAGAGCGGGTTGGGTTGTAGCGAGACAGGAGGTTGGTTAGATAAACAGGAGCTAGATTATTTAAAGCTTTATAGGTAAGAAGTAATATTTTAAATTCAATACGAAACTTAACAGGCAGTCAGTGTAAGGAGGATAAAATTGGGGTGATATGATCATATTTTCTAGATCTGGTAAGAACTCTGGCAGCTGCATTTTGCAATAGCTGGAGTTTGTTAATAGAGGATGCTGGGCAACCAGCAAACAGAGCATTACATATCCTTAATGGCCATGTGTTTTTTTTCTTGCAGCATTTTCTGGTTTATAAAGTGAAAAAAAAAATCTGCAAAAAAAAAAAAAACCTCTTTAAAGAGCACCTATTTTACTTCCTTTTCAAGATTTAAGATAAGCTTTTTGTGTCTCCTGGGTTTTTCAAAAGTAATCCACTAGGATTTTGAATAACGGATTGGATCAAATCTTGAAAATGGGTTTTTCAAAAGAAAAAAACGGATTACATAATCGGATTAGATCACGTAATCCAATCTTGGTTTTGATCCGGATCAAACCTTTAGTTTGGGTTTTTCAGACCTTTTTTGTAGGATTTGGATCACTTTGATCCAAAAAAATCTGGATTCAACTGATCCCATCAGATGGGTGGATTCAGCGTGCATTTCATGCCCAAAATGTAATGAAAACTTTAAAAATGTATGAAATAATACTATATTTGGATCATGCAGCAGTATCTTACAAGATATCCTATTTATTCATAAGGTTTTAATTGTATTTGTTTATGCGTCAGGTAGGCTTTAACGTATTCAGCCTTTCACTATAGGCCTACAACAAAGTGGAAAGAGTTTGACCTCATAAAATAATCCCTCAAACAGCTGTCAAAATTGACCAAAAACAAAAAATTCTTTCTGTCACTAATTAAAATATATATACTCATCACAATGGAAAATATTTTTGTTTTTAGAATATTTGGTAACACTTTATAATAACTACACACTATGAATCATTTATTAAGCATTAGCGAGTAGTGAATTCATTATCTGTTAAGCATCAACTCTACATTAATAAACGTTAGTAAGCAGTTTATAACTGCAGCTACTAATTGTAACCAATGATAGATGCTGATAACAGGATGCGGATCCAAATGCAGGTTTATTTAAAGGAATGGTCAGGCAAGCAATGATCAGTACAGGAGCAAACAGATGTATGAGGATAATCCAGAATCGTGGTCGATATAGCAAGCAGATGGTCACAAGGATGGCAGCAAACAGGGAGAAACAGGTAAACAAGGCGAGGGTCTAAACACGGCAAAAACAAGACAAGGAAACGCTTGGAATTGAAACTGGTAACAGATGACAAGACTCGGCAATGGAGTGAGTGTATGTTCTGCTTATGTAGTGTGTGTAACCAGTTCTTGAGTGGCTTCAGCTGTGGGATGCAATCAGTGAAGATGTGGAACCGGTTATGTGTGATGTCAGAGTCGTGCATGTATGGAGATGTAGTTCATAGAATGGCGGATTTGTAGTCCATGAGTGAGAGTGCATGTTTACCAGCGATCTATGGGGAGACGATCGCTGGTGATCGTGACACAAATGCTCTATTCTTGACTTATAACCACATTTATAATGTGCCTAATAATTGAGCTTTCATACTTTGTTAATGATTCATTTTTCATTACTATTTTAAGTATTGCATTATTTACAAACCCGTTATTTAAGCATAGTTTGTTGTTTTTTAAGACAATTCAGAATGAGTTAGTACATGATTAATAAACTATTCAAATCTACATTCATATATCCTATTATTCAGGCATATACTAATAGTTCATTTGCATGTCAATAAATGCTTTATTAACACAACTTCATCCAGTTTTGTGACCTAATCTAAAGTGAGGAGTATTCATGCTTTATTAATCCCTTATAAATGACAACTAAAGGCTCAGTTAAATTCTAAACAGGAAAAAAGTACATAAACAACATTATTCATTTCTATTTGTTTGAAGATCCACAAATGAAACTGCATCAAATAAAAAATAAATCTTTGCAACCTTAACTAAAATAAAATGACTGTACAGTTTAAACATCGCATCCTATTATATTGTTAAATTATTATATTGTTGTTGTTTTACCCAATTTTATGTCATATTATTCAGCAATGTTTAAACTTTACAGTAATTTTACTTTTTAGAGAAGATTGCTAAATTATTGTTCATTTGATACTGAGCCTTTAATTGTCATTTATAAGGGATTAATAAAGCATGAATAGTCCTCACTTTAGATAAGGTCACAAAACTGCATGAAGTTGAGTTAATAAAGCATTTATTAAGATAGTAACCATTACTACATGTGTGAATAATAAGCGTTGATTTCGATAGTTAAATAATCATTTACTAACTCGTTCTGAAAGATCTTAAAAACCTCCAACTACTCTTGAATACAAAAGGTTTGTAAATAATGCGATACTTAATTAAGTAATGAAAAATAAACCAGTCACAAATTATGAAAGTATAATTATTAAGCACATTATAAATGTGGTTATAAGTCAAGAATAGAGCACTTGTAGCTGCAGTTATAAACTGCTTACTGCTTACTGGTTATAAATGTTGGATTAACGACAAATTCAAAATAAATAATTAATCCGCAGGTCACGTGCGTTCCGAACTGTGAGTTGTGATCCGTACGGATCACGGATCAACAGTGATCCGTTTCACCGCTAATAAACAGTATAAATTAGAAAAAGGGCGTCACGGTGGCACAGTGGGTTCAACCTTGTGCTCCGGTTTCCCCCACAGTCCAAACACAAGCGATATAGGAATATTGGGTAAGCTAAATTGCTCGTAGTGTGTGTGTGTGTGTGTGTATGGATGTTTCCCAGTGATGGGTTGCAGCTGGAAGGGCATCCGCTGTGTAAAACATATGCTGCATAAATTGGCAGTTCATTCCACTGTGGTGACCCCAGGTTACTAAAGGGACTAAGCCGAAAAGAAAACGAATGAATGAATGAATGATATTAATAATTACTCTCTTTTCTAAAAACAAAAGTACATTTGGATAGTTCATGGATATCAAAATAGCCTAACTCACAGGTGTCAAACTCAGTTCCTGGAGGGCCGCAGCTCTGCACAGTTTAGTTCCAACCCTAATTAAACACACCTGATCAAACTAATTGAGTCCTTCAGGCTTGTTTAAAACCTACAGGTAAGTGTGTTTGAGCAGGGTTGGAACTAAACTGTGCAGGGCTGCGGCCCTCCAGGAGCTGAGTTTGACATCCCTGGCCTAGCTAGTATTAAAATGAACTTTAATATGGGTCGCTTTTGGTGCTTCACACCTTTTTATTGGTATTTTGCCCTTTAAGAATAATGTCCAAGATTCAGAATAAAAGTCGGGCTACTTGTAGTGAAAGGTGACTTCACTTTCATCATATTGTATGTTTTCTTGCACAGCTGGATGTTGGACTAAAAAATAATTGTTTGGATTCATTGCAAGCCTTCTTTGATGGGTTATTTTGACAATTATGATGGCATAGCAGACAAAATAAGACAAATGAGCTCATGTATGGGACAATACTGGACCTTTTATCAGTGGTGGGGGTCTTTCAAACCAGCCGAACCCCTCCTGGCTATGGGCCTGAGGTACAAACTCACACACACACACACATGCACATCTGTTCGGAAGAGCAACGACAGTCATCTGTAATAATTGGATAACAGTGTTATTTGCAGGGAAGGACGGTATCCTGTTTACATCAAGCTCAGCGCTCAGAAAACAGGAAGCTTTACAGGGCGCTGCACGCAGATAATCTGGTTTGCATTCCCAGACGAATTCATTGAGTAAAATACAACACAAAGAGAACTTTAATACCATTGTGTTTAAATCCAGTGCAACTTCCTGCAACATTGACTCAAATAAAATAAAAAAAGATAGTTGCTGCTTGTTTAAATTACTTATTTAAAATGAGCTGAAGCAACACAACTCCTGTCATCTCTTTGGACATTGCACAGCAAAAATTTCAGTGTTAAATATACAGTGTGATATTTTTTGGTGTTGTTCAGTGTTAAAACCGGAGTACATCTTAATCCACGAGTGTGAAAGAGCGTATATTTAAGAGTTTTTCTTTCAGTGTTAAACTTTTAACCCAATATGCAGTGTACTTCCCACTAGTGATGGGAAGTCTAGTTTTTTTACTCGACCAGGGGTGTGTTTCCCAAACAACGACGTAACTCGCGGCTGAACTATCATAGTGCGATGCATCGTTTGGCAAAAGAACGATGTAGTGACGAGTGTTTCCCAAAACCCCTAATTTCTCTGTCGCAGATCCATCGCTTGAACTACGTTAGTTATAACGTAAAACGCCCATAATGATGCTCTAAACGGGGTGGAGTAACTACTTCAGATAACAGCCCCATCATTTCTTTATGCAAATTATATTGTTTTACACAAACACGCATTTAAAATAAAATCCAATGTTAGTTTTGGTAAAGACATGCACTCGTTTTCCATATTAATTAAAATATATGTAAATAGCACATATAGGGCCTGTGTTTGCTTTACTAATATTATTGAGAAGTTGAACATTACATATTCTATTCTAAAACATAAAATCTCTTACAAAAGCTAACACTATTCTAATATCATATATAAATCATATAAATAAATAAATAAATAATGAGGTGATTTATTATAAATATATTTACTTTAATAATAATATTAATAATATTAATGATGATGATGATGATTATTATTATTATTATTATTTAGGATATTGTTTATTTATTAAAAAATAAAATACAATTTCACATGCAAACCACAGCAGAAAGTTCTAACCAACAGACCCATGTCATATACAGTAGAGATACTTAATAAATAACCCACTATAAAATAAAAGAATTAACGTATGCTATGTTTTTTATTTTCACAAGCTTTGGAGACGTAACATAATTAACCGCTTTTAAATATACCTATAGCTTTCGCCATGAGGCTGTGTTCAAAATGATAGCAATGTTTTCAAAGTGCACTGCGAAGGGAGCACAAGTGTAAACATGAAGATCGCTAAAACTGAACTGTAAAAATACTTTGAAAGCAAATTACACCTAAGAGAGATTAACTTAATGCTTTTTTATTATTAATAATTCCAGCTTTGAATGTTAGAATGTTCTAAATGAATAGGGCATAGGGGGGATAAGTGGGAATAGAACACAGCCAGGAACTATGTTTCTAACTACAGCTCCAGAGGTGTCGTTTCAAGAGCTCAAGTTTGCGACGCAGTTTGCGAATGTTCGTTGGAGCGATGGATTTGGGAAACAGCAAATCAACGAACTATGTTTGTAACGACGAAACTTGCGACCTTATTTGGCTAACGATGGTTTTGGGAAACGCACCCCTGGTTCTTTCAGACAAACGTTTTACTTAAACTTGAAACATGTCTTGTTGCATTTTGAAATGCAAAGAGTTAAATGTATTGAAATTATTTCTGAAAAGATTAATGAACATTTCATAAATTAAAACTATTTTTAGCATATTTGATCACTGTTATCTGTCACACGCACCAATTGATAATATAGGAAAAAAGGTAATATATTAACACTTTGAAGAGTAACAAACTCCAGTTCGATATAAGAATAAACTCTTACTGTTAAAATTAACTCTGAGAGTAATGTACAAATGTCACACTTTAGAAAGTGTTATTTTAACTCCAAAATGGAGGGAGTCATATGTACACCCAAGGAGTGTTAAGTTAAACTCAAATTGAGTTAAATGTACACTGATTTTTTTGCTGTGTGTATTTAGCTCAATCACATTTGTAAAAAATTAAGTTAACTTAATTGGTTTGTGTTGGGACAACATCAAGGAATTGTGTTGGTGCACCATAGACGGAATTCAAATGAGCCATTTTAATGTAGATTAATCTAGAGTCATTCCAAGATTACAGTGAGATTAATCTAGATTAAAAAAATGTATCTATGCCCACCTATACAAAATACATATAAATACATTTAGATCATTTACTTTAATCATTACCTTCGGAGACTTTTAACCAGCACAACAAAAAATGTCAGAATAGACAGTCACCTACTGCACCTTTAGCAACAATATTGTGGTTTACTTTGAAACCGGTAATCACGACAACATCAATTTGTAGTTCTCAGACCTTTTTAGGAGCAATCTATGCTTGCTTGTACCAATGTAAAGTCTAAAATAAATGCTTCAGGGGCTTGTTCTAGTATCCTTTCAGTGAGAAACAGATTAAAGTACATCTTGTTAATCCTGCAGCCCATTTCCGCAGAACTGGACACCTCCTGATTCTGCCAAAATGTGGTTAAAAGCAGCAGGGTTATATGATCATAGCGTGCACATGACCACTGATGCATTGTTAATGAAAGGCCTTTTTGTGCAAAGAGATCATTAAAAGCAACAGATGGTGAAGAGAACTGATCTGAAACTGGGATAAAGTCCGTCCGGGGCGGTTCAGCTGTACGTTTCATTTTCGCGGTGGTCAGTGATGGACTGCGTGTTTCACTGTATAAGGTTCAGACGTCTAAATGATCAGCTTATTCAGGGATATGAGCCTCCACATTCCTGATTCCTGCTCCGAAATCCGCTCGGAGGCTCTTTCCATGTGATTACAACTCTGAAAAGATTTCTCATGGCCTCAGATTATAAGCACTCTCTAATAGACATAATCACAGGCTTTCCATAGTCAGGCCTGTACTTTAGCGCTGGCGTCTCAATGAGGCGAAGCAACTTTAAAACGAGCGTGCTGAAATCAACTACACAGTAGTGTGTTTAAGAACTAAATGATGTCACTTTTTTCTTAAACCTCTTGGCTGATCAGGAGACAGGAGAAAATAATCCACGTAAAAAAAATGGTGCTAAATAGCTCTAAAAGTGGTTCTTTGACTTGTAATCATAGGAGAACCCCTTTAAGTGCCATATAGACCATTTCAATGTGGTCATGTCATTGGCCCATGAACATTTCCTGCTTGACGTTAAACTATTTCCTAACTGTAACAAGAGGCAATTCAATCATAACTTGATTTTAAATCAGCCGTCATAACACTATTTAGTAATATGTGGACCTTTTTGGATTCTCAGAAGCAATGGAAATTAAAAATGTAAAACAGGAAATACATTAGGACCATTGTTTTTGTTTACATCCCTCAAAATGGTCTATAGCATAAGTATATCTATATATATACACTACCTGACTGAAGTCTTGTTGTCAACCCCAGTTGTAAGAGCAACAAATAATAACTTGACTTCTAGTTGATCATTTGGAAAAGTGGCAGAAGGTGGGTTTTTCCCATGAATCATCTGTTGATCTGCATCCCAATCATCACCAATACTGCAGAAGACCTACTGGAATCCGCATGGACCCAAGATTCTCACAGAAATCAGTCAAGTTTAGTGAAGGAAAAATCATGGTTTGGGGTTACATTCAGTATGGGGGCGTGGGAGAGATCTGCAGAGTGGATGATCAACATCAACAGCCTGAGGTATCAAGACATTTGTGCTGCCCATTACATTACAAACCACAGGAGAGGGCAAATTCTCCAGCAGGATAGCGCTCCTTCTCATACTTCAGCCTCCACATCAAAGCTCCTGCAAGCAAAGAAGGCTTCAAGATTGGCCAGCCCAGTCACCAGACATGAACATTATTGAGCATGTCTGGGGTAAGATGAAGGAGGAGGCGTTGAAGATCAACACCAAGAGTCTTGATGAACTCTGGGCGTCCTGCAAGAACGCTTTCTTTGGCATTCCAGATGACTTTATTAATGCGTGATTTGAGTCATTCAGAGATGTATGATGCAGTCCTCCAAGCTCATGATGGAGTTAGACACAATATTCATTCTGTTTCCACTGCAGCATGACTTTATATTCTATACTGGACATTATTGAAGGTTCAGTGATGAGTCTTTAGTCTAGGCAAAGTCAGACCTTACTGTCCTAATGAAATCATTCATAATCAAGGCATGATCATATTTTATTGTGGTCAAATAAGCGTCATCTAGAGGACTTTCATATAAGCCACTTCTGATACCAAATGATCAACTAGAAGTCATTATTATTATTATTATTATTACTAAAACTTGGAGGCGACAACACTTTAGTCAGGTAGTATATATATATATATATATATATATATATTATTGTTCTATATTATTTAGTTACTGAGCAGCAACGAATAACACTTTAAAATATAAGGAGTTTTCATGTGATTTTCTAAACCAGTAGTGTTTTGAAATTAACGAATGCATAATTATCGTAATCACGTGAAACCATGATTATTCCTCAGACTATAATCGTACAACCGAAATCTATAATCCTTGCACCCCTAATAATCAAACTCAATAAACGACACCAAGAATAGCGATGAGCATGCATATTTATTCAACTACAGCATAAGTTGCAAAAATGACATGAAACACCAGTACATCTTCATAAGGATGACCAGGCCAGATTCATGTTTTGTACACCAATCATACACAATTGTTACAGAATAATTCAACATACTACAAGCTATTCACTGGCTATTTACAACACAGTAGGCAATATCTAATCTATGGAGGAAGAAAAAAAAAAAACGCAAGGAGAATTATTCAGATCAGAAACCAAAAGAGAAACAAGGAAGAGCCGAGAGCATGCAGTCGATATGCCGTAAAGCACTAAGGAAAGACTAGAGCAAGCTGGGACGGTCCCCATTGTAGTGGAAATAAACAATAAATGGAAGACTACGAAACTAATGTGGGCTTTTCAGTTGGTCTTTGAATTAGGATTGTTAAAAAGTATGTGAACTGGAAGCAAAGACAAAACTGCAAATACCAAGTGACGATATCATGCTACTTAAACTAACCACCCAAACGAACAAATAAACAATAAATAGAAAGCTTTTGGTGTTTAACTCGTTTAGAAAACCAGTTGCTATAGATGTCAATGGTTTGTTTTTTCTTCGATGCTACATTTTTTTGCGGTAGAAAATACATCGGAGGACCCGGTGTCGCTAAACGGATGATTGTTTCTTATTTTAATGCATATTAAGACATTCCCAGCTGGTGTAGGAAACAGCTGATGAGAAATCTGCCCTGGTTTATGTACACTATATAGACCGCCGTCACCCTGGGACCGTGCGCAGCAGAATACAACAGCAACCACAGACGTCCTTCGTGTTTTTGCAGCGATGTTTCATGTATCTGAATGCGTCCTCGATGTATTTAAGGAACGAAAATGGTGAACTTCGCTCCCGCTTTGTATGCATGAGATCTACTATAGACCGAGTTCGCTACTGCCCGAAGTGACTAGTGCCAGGAACTGTAACTACTCCTTGAATTAAACCTTTACATTAAAGGGTAAATAGTGTTATTAATTGCAGTTTTGTGATTGCTCCGACCGTCTTGGATTTCTGAATTTCGCAAATAATCATCTTTGAGGAAAATGTTTGGGTCACAATTTACGATAGGTTTTCATTAGTCAAGGGATTTACTCACATGGGATAATGATCAATACTAGTGTTACAGTATTTATTAAAGGTGCAGTATGCAAGTTTGACAAGTTCAGGTTTAATTTGTATTAATTAGATTATGAAGCATTTCGTTGGAGTGCAGTGAGTGCACTATTCTGTGCTTCTGAATGCCAGTATTTAAATGTTTCTGTTGCGTTTCGTCTGGTGCAAACAGCCAAATTGAGTGTAGTTAGGACATAGGGTTACAATGTGACCTGCTCATTTAATGTTTACACTCATAATATTTATATTAATGCTAATTAATAACCACTTCATGTGGAACTCTGAATCTGCGTCTCATTTCAGAGTTCGCTACTGTCCACCTGAGGTCGCATTTCGGTCTCGGACACATATTCTGAGAGCCTTCATGACTGAATGAATCAAATACGTGGTTTTCCAATGAGGCAATTCAGGGTGCTGAAATATAATTGGCTAAACTGGCAGTGGGTGGGTTAAACGACAGCCGTCCCGGCACGTAACGCACGTTCAAAGCAGAATATCTGAGTTCAGCATTGTTTTTCAGATGAACAAGAATGTTCACTGAGCATGTTTCTGAAATATCTGCAAACATATTATGGTATTTTTGTGCATTAGACGAGTCAAAAACGTACATACAGCACCTTTAATAATAGTTCAACATTCACTTTTAGTTGAGTTAACAACTAACAACGAACGACTTTATTTTAACAAAGACTAATAAATACTTTAATAAATGTATTGATCGTTGTTTAGTAGATTAGCATTAACTAATGCAACCCTGCTGTAAAGTGTTACCATTATTTTTTTCATTTAAAGTAAGGAAACGAAAACGAAACGCCAACTCTTCAACAAATCTGTTTTTTCTGTCCAATGAGAAAGCCACATAGAAACAACAAGAGGGGAATAAAGTCGATTCGATCCGAATTACGACAACCAGACAACAAAGAACCAACAACCTCCTTTTCCGAACATGAAAATATAAAACAAAACCCATCTGAGCTTCCTTACCAAGGAGCAGATTAAAGTCCAAAATAGCACCATTCATCAGTGTCTCAAATCCGTGGCAGCATCTCAGTCACTTACCACAAGGAAACAATGCGTCTGTACAGCTATTTCTATAGCACAACGTACATGATTACACTTTAATATACTGGCAAAGCAAACAAAAACGATCAAAATTAAGAAGCTAAACTGAAGCGAAATCCTACAAAAATCAACCAATCAAAAAAAGATGAACTCTGTAGCTTTAATTTTAGTAACCGCATGAGAAGTGGGGACTCTTAGCCTTAGTAAATACTGTAAGGTGTGAGTTTTGACTGATGTCGATGCGTTTTAGTGATGAAAACGACGTAGGAATGGAGGATCTGGGAGGGACATCAAAGTGCTTGAGTCAGTGTGACTTATTGGTAGTGAAATGACGTCACCAGCCGATCAATTAACAGAGGTGCGAGTTTTGATTTCAGATACTTCTTACAGATTTCGAACTAAACAAAAATGGCAAAAAAAAAAAAAAAGACATTCAATACTGCAGGGTTCCCACAGGATTTAAAGTTCACAACGTTTATTTTGCTAGGTGCGCAACTAATCCATGCAGTAAATAAATGTTTGTTTTGGTAATCTTCAATCACATCTGATCGTAGGGTTGTCACTATAGTGGAATTCGATACCAATCGGTACTGAAATTTAAAAAAAACGTCCATTTCCCGCTAACATTTGAGCGCTGTTGAGCAGAAATGACTGTGATTGGCTGTGAAGGCCATCAGTTCACCGAACTCACCGCTGTTTACCTAGTGTAGTAACTGATACAGTGACACTTTTAAAGTCGAGAAGATCAGCTGGTCCGTTTATAAGCTGACATACCACCTATCGCTGATGAATCGCGGCTTTAATATGCTCCAGTGTCCCTGTATCCGTTTACACTCTGTAAACAGTGGTGAGTGCGGTGAACTGATGACCTTCACAGCCAATCACAGTCATTTCTGTTGAGCACATGAACACAATAGTAAATCAGAGCTGTTTACGAACAAGCTCAAATGTTAGTGTTTTTAATATTTCAGTACTGATTGGTATCAAATTCCAGTATCATGACAAGCCTATCTGACCATTTGCTTCTGTGTTTTGATTGGCGGTTCTTTTGTTGACGTCACTTTGACGCTTCAGAAACGATATTCTTAGCCACGCCACTTTTACCGTTAAGGGAATGGTGCTCAAAAATAAAGCCCCGCCCCCTACTCAATTTCAGTTGGAAGTACATCAACATTCTGAAATAAAGCCCGGCCCCCTACTCAATATTCCATTTCAGTTGAAAGTACATCAACATTCTGAAATAAAGCCCCACCTCCTACTCAATATTCCATTTCAGTTTTAAGTAAATCAACATACTGAAATAAAGCCCCGCCTCTTACTCAATATTCCATTTCAGTTGGAAGTACATCAACATTTTGAAATAAAGCCCCGCCTCCTACTCAATATTCCATCAGTTGGAAGTACAATAACATTCTGAAATAAAGCCCCGCCCCCTACTCAATATTCCATTTTAGTTTTAAGTACATCAACACACTTAAATAAAAGTTTCAGTACTTCTAACTTCTGACTCACATGGACTTTTGCATTAATTTAATACTATTGTTTTGAATTTAAAACAAATCTAGCATCACGCTGATTAAATAACTGAGAGCAGCACAAACTCAGAAAGAAAAGCTCCCAATCATGTGCACTTTTCATGACTCCTTATGCAAATCTAATAAATTCCGTGACAATTCCAGATCTATAAATGCTCATTTTTAAAATCGATTGTCGTTTCTATGGGAACCCTGACACTGGAATTGGCCTCTAAAAAACACTGCTCGTGTTTCCCACACCGCATCATTACTGCATGAACACTGTTAAACATTGGTGGATTTTTTTGTTTTGTTTTTTTTTACAGAGGTATGAAAGAGTCCAGCCGTGCAAAGTAGAAGTGGACAAGTGGAAGACGTGCTGCTGCCGCTGCCACGAGGGTCCCGGACCCCCGCAGTTTGCAAACACAGACATGTGAAGCTCCAGTCTGTCAGGTCTGTCTTGAGGTGCTTTTGTGTCTTTACTGCCGTTCCCTCCGAAGAGCATATCATCAAGGCTTAGAGTCCCAGGTTTTGTCTAAATGTTATTAATCACATAGATGAGGGAAGAGCCCCAGCATCATATTTCATCTGTACCGCACACCAGAACCATAAAAAATAAGGATATACATGATTTTAGGAAATAAAAAATAATATACACGGAGAATACGTTTCCCCCCCGGAGGGCCGTTCTTTATCCCGCATCAGACAGAGGGAATGTGGATGTCTGGTGGACGTTCCTCTGTGCTCCGGCGGTTTCAGGAACACAACTGTCGGCTCTGAGGAAGTGAACACACAATAGATGGAAATCACCGATCGGGATGCTGTGTGGTCATTACACCCTCATATTACCGGCCCAATCCACCTACCTAATGGGATCCCCCATTGCTCCTGTCGACGTCATCCTGAAAAACGGGACCTGCAGGAGAAAGAGAGCATTTTTTTATATTTTATAATCAGAATAAAGCGCTTTTAGATTAGCCTAAAATTGTTTTACAAGTCCATTTACAACTCTAAGGATTGGCCCTAATATGATATTGTTGCCATAGACCATATTTGGAAGGTTCATGAATATTAATGAACTCATGTTAGTGCCCTATGCTCTCTCTCTCACACACACATACACATAAATGTGCTTTAAACACTTAAGCAGGTCGCAACACGGCGCGCACATGACAGTTGGAAGTATCGCACACCAGACGCGCACATTCCCATGTTTTTTAAAATGAAACTATTCATAAATATGAACAGTGTCCTGAGTCTTAGCTGGGAAAGCCGCCGACTTGTGGCGCCAGTGTGCGTACACTGATAGAAATTGATGTTTAGAATTGTAAAATGCATGGTGCATGGTCGCCGAGCAGCGCATCTGGTGTGCGACCCACTTTATATTCCAAAGTCTATATGTGTTTGTTGCCTCATTACAAACATGAGTGGCCAATTTCACAATATACACATTAAACTCACTAAAGCTACATAATAACAGAACTTTTGCCTCAACAAGAAAGCACTGAATAAATGTACAATCTGTATATCCCTCATTTTGCATTCTGACGAATTGAGATGAGATGCTTTATGGTCATGCATGGCTGCTTGCTTCCCAAAACTCCTTACTTATTCCTTAAAAACTCTGACGTTTTCAAAATAACAGTCCCACATACACAGTATTTATATACAAGCTAAAAGTCAAAAATAAGGAGGAAAAATGATCATTGTTGTAATCTCAATAGAAAACGTTGTGGCCAATCAAATGCAGCCTGAGGTCTGCATATTAATGATGCTGTGTGGATTATCAGAGTGGCCTGTTTTTTACTGTGATTTTACACTTACGGAAACAATAGTGTTTGATGCTCACACTATGACATTTCCGTGAACTGAAGATGAAGCTATGCCCAGGTATATCCAGATTTTCATCCTATGGCACCTTTTTTGGCAACATGATTTTAGCAAGATCAGGTCTGGAAATTTTGCACAAATTGCGATCCACATTATAATCGCCTGTCACTTTAACAGCTTCTGAGACTTTTTAGCATGTCAGGGAATGTATCTGCATGTGAATGTGCATTTCTAAAACCAAGCAGAGTGTGATTTTAGCATGGATGACTTTGTTAAATCTATAATATTGGGATGCAATTTTTCATTTTTGGCCAGTTTATTTTCTGCTGTTGAGCACTGCGTGTATTCATTGGTATGGATCGAAGGTATGGAGTGTGTATATACAGTGTTTCCTCTAGGATTTTTTCCAGCAGTGGCGGCAGGACTTTTTTTACACAGATCTGCCAACTATTTCAAAGACAAATATTACACGCAGTATTACAAGTCGAGATAGCATTCATGTAATACGAGCATGCGAATCTCTTTGCTTGCGCGCCGATTTCCTCTGTTCGAGCACAGAACTTCTTGCACGCACTCAAATTTACACGTTCAAGTGCAGATCTTCTTGTGCGCTCTCCAGTAAGCGCTGCTGAAGCGCGTTTTAGTGCGTTTTTGTGTGTTTTCCGACATTAACGCGTCCTGAAGTAAAGTGAAACGGCATTAAACTCCAGCAAGATAAAGTCATTGTATGCAAAGCCATTGACCTTTATCAATAAAGTATACTTATGGAAACTGTGTTCATCTTAACTGAAAGCTACGCCGTGTTTGCTAGACTCACGCACCTGTCAGTCAGTCTGTCAGAGAGTCAGTCAGCATGTCACCTTGAACAAATAGCGCACAGCACTACTACGGTTACAGAAAAGTTTGCGCGGTTTACCTCTAATATGTTTTGGTGTGATTATAATCTGCTATAAAAAACACGACTAAATGTTTTAAATAAGAAGCTGTAATGTAGCCGTGGCGGGATGAATTTTGGCGTGGCGGCCCGCCACGGATGAATGAATGTAGCGGAAACCTTGTGTATATATATATATATATATATATATATATATATATATATATATATATATATATATATATATATATATATATATATATATATATATATACACACATACATATATATATATATATATATATATATATATATATATATATATATATATATACACACACATACACACACTGAGAAATTTGTTTTTGAGTTGTAGTTTTAAGCTTTATCATCAGCAATGATGATGGTAAATAAACATATGTAGTCAAAGTTTAATAAAAAAAATTAAATATGGTAAAAAAAAAAAATTATAATGGGTTTTGACATATTTTTGGTAAGTCTGTGTATCTTTGTATCCTAGTGTATCAGTTTGTGTATCGCAGGCAATTTGTTCCAGCCCTCCAAATAGTGTGACCAAGACATCAAAAATAAATTTAGTTCAGTCGAAAATGGCCGCTATAGTTATGAAGTGACGTGCGTCTGTTCAATACAGCATGAGCTGCAGTTGAAGGTTGCGCAGAGCGTGAGTCACCTGACATTAACGCCCCATTCACACGAGGCTTCAGCTTCAACGCTTGACAGAGGGCGTGTCTGAAGTTGGGGCTGACGCGATCGTCATAGCAGCGTCGGCCAATGAAATTAGTCACCAATGGGCCACTGTTGGAGCTGGTGTATTTGCATACAGCGATCTGATTGGCTGACGCTTCCGTCGGCGCTTGAAAAGTTGAGCATGTCCCAACTTCTGCAGCGAGCAACGCCTCTGAAGCGGCGCCGACGGATCCACAATGCAGTTCGGCAACGCCTGACGTCACCCATTCAAAGTGAATGGGAAGCGTTGAAGCTGACGCCCCGTGTGAATGGGGCGTAAGCGAGTGAGTGGCGCGGGCAGCCGAAAACATTTGAATATGTTTGTAGAAAAGGCCTTTTGTACAATGCACTGATATCGTTAACTGAGATGCAATGATTAGCTGATTTCACTATTAACCGCGCTTTAATTTATTATGGTTAATTAATCGTAAAGGCTTCTCAACGCCACGTTTCTGTTGCACGGAACAAAATTGCTGCAACTAAACAGAGTTATGCCAACTGTGCGCTAGTTTAAAGTTCCGAGCTCTAATGTGCACGCACACTGGATTAACTACAGCAGGAGGCCGTTCACATATTGCGTCTTTTCCGCATGCAAGTTCATTATTTCTGATGGACACGTGCGCATATCGAGAGCGGTGCGCGCACGGCTCACAAGCGGACCGACGCACTCACACCCTCCAGGCAGGCGCACACAGTAGAAATTAGCTCATGCTGTAGTGGTGAGAGTTGTGCGTGGCTTTCAGTGCAATGTAAACAAAAGATACGTTAGACGAATTAATACAATTTATTAAAATGATTATGTATGTATGAACGCAGATAATAACAACAGTTGATTTAAATTCTTAGCTAATATATAGATTAAATTAACATTAGACAAATACTATTGTTTATTTATCCTTATTTTTATTAATTTATTCGTTGTTCTGTCGTTTATTTTCACTGTAAAATTATCACTCATGTTTAAACCAAAAACTTTTTTCATTTATTTTTAAGTCCAAAGAGAGAAATGGACTATTGTTTGTTTTTATTAATATTTTGTGCTGTATTTGGCTACTGAGCAGCAATAAACAACACTTTAAAATATAAGCAGTTTTCTTGTGATTTTCTAAGCTAGTCGTGTTTTGAATTTAATAAATGCAGAATAATCGTGATAACCGTGAAACCATGATTATTCTTCAGACTATATAATCGTACAACCAAACTCTATAATCGTTGCTTCCCTAATTGTTATGCAGTTTTAAACATCACATATGAATGTGTCTGAATGTAGAAGCCTACTTGAGCATTACAATGCTTTTGTTGTGCTTCGAAATACAACATTTGAATATGTTTGTAAAAATGTGTACAATGCAGTGATGTTATGTAGTTTCAAAATACAACATGTTCACGTTTTAATGTAGAAAAAGCTAACGTGGGTGTCTTAAGGAGCAAAAATACAGCATATGGGCTCTTATATTGCTTTTGTGTCATCACTTATATTCTCTCCGGCCCCTCATTTGGGACGCTTTTCATGAACTGGCCCCCATGACAAACTAATCGAATAGCCCTGGGAGAGGACATTAGTCATGTTTTTGAATCTGCTACTATGCTGACACATAGGCGTTTGTAGCTCCGCCCTCTTTCAAAAAGAGCACAATTTCATATGAATTTAAAGTGACAGTCACCAAAACACCACAATTAGGATCAAAGCCTGAAAGGGTCAGTTTCAGAGAGCTAGAAAGCATTATTATTTTGAGCTGAAACTTCACACACACTCTCTAGGAACATCAGAGACTTATTTTACCTTGTAAAAATGGTCATAATAGGTCATATTATAGGTCATAATATAATAGGTCATAACATATATATATATATATATATATATATATATATATATATATATATATATATTTATATATACAGGCAGTGCAGAATTATTAGGCAAATGAGTATTTTGAGCACATCATCCTCTTTATGCATGTTGTCTTACTCCAAGCTGTATAGGCTCGAAAGCCTACTACCAATGAAGCATATTAGGTGATGTGCATCTCTGTAATGAGAAGGGGTGTGGTCTAATGACATCAACACCCTATATCAGGTGTGCATAATTATTAGGCAACTTCCTTTCCTTTGGCAAAATGGGTCAAAAGAAGGACTTGACAGGCTCCGAAAAGTCAAAAATAGTGAGATATCTTGCAGAGGGATGCAGCACTCTTAAAACTGCCAAGCTTCTGAAGCGTGATCATCCAACAATCAAGCGTTTCATTCAAAATAGTCAACAGGGTCGCAAGAAGCGTGTGGAAAAACCAAGGCGCAAATAACTGCCCATGAACTGAGAAAAGTCAAGCGTGCAGCTGCCAAGATGCCACTTGCCACCAGTTTTGCCATATTTCAGAGCTGCAACATCACTGGAGTGCCCAAAAGCACAAGGTGTGCAATACTCAGAGACATGGCCAAGGTAAGAAAGGCTGAAAAACCACCACCACTGAACAAGACACACAAGCTGAAACGTCAAGACTGGGCCAAGAAATATCTCAAGACTGATTTCTCTAAGGTTTTATGGACTGATGAAATGAGAGTGAGTCTTGATGGGCCCGTGGCTGGATCGGTAAAGGGCAGAGAGCTCCAGTCCGACTCAGACACCAGCAAGGTGGAGGTGGAGTACTGGTTTGGGCTGGTATCATCAAAGATGAGCTTGTGGGGCCTTTTCGGGTTGAGGATGGAGTCAACCTCAACTCCCAGTCCTACTGCCAGTTTCTGGAAGACACCTTCAAGCAGTGGTACAGGAAGAAGTCTGCATCCTTCAAGAAAAACATGATTTTCATGCAGGACAATGCTCCATCACACCAAGTCACCAAGTACTCCACAGCGTGGCTGGCAAGAAAGGGTCTAAAAGAAGAAAAACTAATAACATGGCCTCCTTGTTCACCTGATCTGAACCCCATAGAGAACCTGTGGTCCATCATCAAATGTGAGATTTACAAGGAGGGAAAACAGTACACCTCTCTGAACAGTGTCTGGGAGGCTGTGGTTGCTGCTGCACGCAATGTTGATGGTGAACAGATCAAAACACTGACAGAATCCATGGATGGCAGGCTTTTGAGTGTCCTTGCAAAGAAAGTTGGCTATATTGCTCACTGATTTGTTTTTGTCTTGTTTTTGAATGTCAGAAATGTATATTTGTGAATGTTGAGATGTTATATTGGTTTCACTGGTGAAAATAAATCATTGAAATGGGGATATATTTGTTTTTTGTTAAGTTGCCTAATAATTCTGCACAGTAATAGTCACCTGGACACACAGATATCCTCCTAAAATAGCTCAAACTAAAAACAAACTAAAAACTACTTCCAAAACTATTCAGCTTTGATATTAATGAGTTTTTTTGGGTTCATTGAGAACATGGTTGTTGTTCAATAATAAAATTAATCCTTAAAAATACAACTTGCCTAATAATTCTGCACTCCCCATATATATATATATATATATATAATATATATGAAATTTTGCAATAAAAACACTGCAAAATGTCATGTTTAATTCAACTTTTTACAAAAAAAAAAAAAAAAAAAAACAATATTAAAAAGTAAAAGTGGAAACTGAATGGGATTTATTCTTTCCTCTTCCACAACCAGAATAATATTAAAATAAAATGTGTTAGATGCATTCATAATGTGTAATACATTTCAGGTCATAATCTCTGAAGCTCTGAAAGAAGCGTCATCCTCCCACATTCCTGCTGAGTCAGACGACGACAAAAAAAAAAAAAAAAAATCTATCTGATATTCTCGGTGCAAGCCTGCAACATGCACCACCGCCTGACTGCTTTGACTCACACACACTCCCACAAACACAACCAACAATGCAACACACGCATTTCTCTTTCCTTAAGTAAATGCACATGGCTGCAATAGTGGAGCCAGGCACCTGCCTCCCATTCCGCTTCCCTGACTGCAGCTTGGAGCGTTTCCAAATCCAGTCAAACGAGGTCACATTTTCCCCCGCCTCATCCCGCCATACTGAGCGCGCATGAACCCAATGAACCCATCCATCCGCCTGCTGCAGAACAGAGCGATTTTGTGGAAACACGCCCCTGCTGACATGCCGAGCATACTCTATTCTGCACTGTTTGCCCCTATTAGACGTCTGCTGATGTTTGTATATACGGTTCTCAGCATAAACACGTCTGAAACTGTACACTTTTATACATTGCTCAGTGATTAGAGCCAATAATTGTAAACAAAACTGATTTATTAAACAGTAATATGCATTAAAATAAGAATATATTAGAAATAAAACGCATTTAAACACAAATTGTTAAGATGCGAACTACAAAACTGCAACTAAATTTGAGATTTTTTTATGTTTCTTTTGATTTTATTAGTTTGTTAAAATGTTATTTTATATTATTACCTAACATTTATTTAAATGTGCTAATTTTTATGCTGTGAGCTTTAGTTTTTTGTTTGGATCAGCTCCAATTTTGGCTTCAGTACTGTCAAATCTAATGCATATGCACAAATATATTACTGTAAAGCATCTATTCTAGAAAATATTAATTTAAAAGAGAGATCATGTATGCTTAGCACTGCATATACACACACATATTCATAAATATGTCATTTTCCCAATATGATATTTATATATTACAATGAGAGCCTAAAATCGAGCATAACTGCATGCATTAATAAAGCATAATTGCATGCACACCAATTTCATGCAATGCAATAAAGCAGAGTCTTGTGATCAAATGTCTGAAATGGCACATTAATCATTTCTCATGGCGGATCTGCATGATGCTGAAATAGCTGTAACAGCACAGGAGACACGTCTCCACCGATGCCCGTATGCATGACTTCATCTTTGTGTCTAAATTTAGGACTGTGCCATGATTGCAACTGCTTTGGAGCTCCCCAGACAGTCTTGATGTTTGGGAGAAATGTGGCTTTCCTGCTTGGAGGATGCAGCATTCTGGCTTTGCTGAATGGGCTGGAAATGGAAGAAGGGGGAAAAAAAAGACACCTTGTCCTAACATGAACCGAGAAATGAGTCTGGCATCGAAAGACTGCAAATGATGTCTGCTTATCCCCTTTAGACTCAATGAATATTAGCAACACCTCACTTTAACAGTGCAATGGTAAAACAGGCTGAAGTTTCTTATTGTTAACCTCAATAACCCAGATAATGCTTTAAAGCTTGTGTGTGTGTGAGTGTGTGTGCGTGCAGTGTGTGTGTAGGTGGCAGACTGGGGGAATACAGTCAGTCTGTGTGTGTGTGTGTGTCTGGGTACAAATGGTACATTCAGTTCCTGCAGTAGACTCCTGATCTCATCTCTCCAGCAGTTTTCTGTCGTTTATTAAACTGAATCCAGCAGATCAAGTTGAGACTTTCCTGTTCAGCAGCAGAACAAAGGAGGCGCTGCTGGGATATATCAGCACATCTACTATGGCACTTTCGTGATTTCTGCTTTTCGGTTTTAATACCAGCTCTCCTTGCTGTCTGTTAGCTGTGTGCAGTTTCGGAGTAAGAAAAACACATTAGCTTAATATTGAGCCGTGCTAAAAGACTCACCGACTGGCATTAAACAACTCCCGACAGCCTAAATCAACTAGTTTGTGTGTTTCTGAACTTTTGGCGAATGTGTGAAGGTTTACTTACTGGTAAAGCCTTTGTTCTTGTCCTGTCGCTGTAAAGTTGCTGCTGGAAAAGGCGTCTGTGGACGAACGCGAAGCCGAGCGGCAGCCTTGCGGGGCTCGGACTCCCCATACAAGGCTGCCGGACTGGAGCTCAGCCGCTTCCACTGGCTGACTGCATGTAATTCAACAGAGAGCTAATTTTGACCGTGCTGGACCGGGGCCAAGCCCCCCATTCCGGCTCTGCACTGCAGTTCGGTTCAGACAGACCGATGATTACCCGACGGTGGGCGGGGGTTGTGAGGCTCTGCCTCTTCTGCGTGCGGCGGCGGCATTGGGCGGCAAATTCAGGGTTGCCATGTCCGCGGAAATCGACCATTTTAAAGGGCTAGTTCACCCAAAAATTAAATTCTGACATGATCAGTGCTTTAAAAGGTAATAGATTAAAAATTACTTACTACTACTGGAAAATTGTAATCTGATTACATTACTAATTACCTCATGTAAAAAGTTATCAGAGTACTAATTACTTTACTTTGAAGTTACTTTTAAAACATATAAAATACACCTATAAAAATACAAAATAAACTGCAGCTCTTTCAGTAATTTAATATTCACTGAAAATCATCAAAATGGGTTGATCACAGCAGCTTGACATTCAAAAAACTTAAAGAGTTCACCCAAAAATTCTCTCATCATTCACTTGTTCCAAACCTGTTTGTCTTTTTTTTTTAAACACAAAAGACATGAAGAAAACTGGATACCTGTAACCATCCATAGTATGAAAAAGCACTGCAGTGTTTGGGTGTTTTGTGTTTGTCTGAAGTATTAGTCTACCTAAATGTGTGGTCTGATATTGTCACGTGACCCGTGGTTTTCAGCTGGGCGCGCCTGGAAAATGCGAACATGCGCAATATGCGCTCCCAATGTGCACACAAGCTGCACACCTCCATTGGAAGTAACGAACTTGTGCGCGCAAACGACACGATATGTGAATGGCCCCATAAGCAGCTAAGCTTCTCTTCACATTCAGAAAATATCTTCACTCCCGGTCCTGTACAAAAATCCAATTTAGCCTGTTCAGACTGAGTTGGGCCGCCGTGTTTTTGGACGCCGGTGTCCTCTTGGTGATGAGTATTGTCGTAGAAGGGTTTCTAGTGTTTGAACAAGTTGCTGGTCGAGTTAAAAGCAGTTGAAAGTTCTTTAGAGACTGCACATTTCACAGCAATATATTTTAGCTTAGGCTGGTTTAAGCTGTTTTTTTTCAGCAGGGGTGCGTTAGGCTAACAACTCACCTCATAAAAAAAACCTGTGAAACACCAATATGGTGCGGCTAAATATCAATCAATAAAACTTCAATCAAGTTCAGCTATCAATCGAAGTAGATATTTAGGTGCCATATATAATGTCAATCTGGATATACTAGACAGCTAAATAATAAGAGTTCAGTACAGCCTCAAACTCGGGGGAAAATCTGGGGGAAAATCAAGGGAAAAAAACACACTCCACATGAGATCATTATTATCCATTTGTCTGATTGGCTACAGTGTTTCGTAGTGAGACTACAACAATGATAATGTTTAACCTTATTTTTAAGTTAAACGTACTGTGCATGTGGGACTCTTATTTTGAAAAGCAGGAAGAGAAAATCTCTGTGAAACATGTTTACAGCTCGTCAGAAAGTAAAATGCTTTATATACAGATTATAAATGTATTTAGAGCCCCCTGAGATATAAGGTCTGTGTGTATAAATGCATCTTAGTTTAACGTGTATATATGAAATTTGACTGTATGAATCTGCTGAAAATAAGGGTTTAATGCACGTTTATGCATCGTGTCATATCACTCAGCTCTTACTGCGATTCCTCCTGAGTAAATGAATGCAAATAAACTTCCAAAACTCATCTGTTTATGCAGTGGTATATTAACTCCTGCCTTTGTTTTCCTACTTGTTAATCATTTTTTTGCAGATAATATAATATAGTTATATATAGTATAATTATTATTTAGCTTATATTTCATATATGATACAACTCAAGAGCAAAATAGGTTACTCTCGTGGCTTAAATATCTCTCTCATTCACTATTTATCTAAAGTAAACCTATCCCAACACTTTAGTTGAAAAATATTGTCAATTATTAAGGAATCTACTCAATTTGATAAATAATTTTGAAATTATGTACATCATGCTATGTGTGTGTGTGTGTGTGTGTGTGTGAGAGAGAGAGAGCAGGCACTGAGCAGCTTCAAAACAGAGCTCATTAATATTCATTCATTCATTTTCTTTTCAGCTTAGTCCCTTTATTAATACGGGTTTGCCACAGCAGAATGAACCGCCAACTTATCCAGCATATGCCCTTCCAGCTGAAACCCATCACTGAAAATCCATACACACTCATTCACACACATACACTACGGACAATTTAGCATACCCAATTCACCTATACCACATGTCTTTGGACTGTGGGGAAACCGGAGCACCCGGAGGAAACCCACACCAACACGGGGAGAACATGCAAACTACACACAGAAATGCCAACTGACCCAGCAGAGGCTCGAACCAGTGACCTTCTTGCTGTGAGGCGAATGTGCTATCCACTGCGCCACCGTGCAGCCATTAATATTCATGACCAATTCCAACTGTGAGCGGAGCGACCGGAAGGGGTGCCTGGTCTGTCGGCGATCCGGGGGTGTTAATCTGACACCTGAGGTATTAAACACCTGAGGACCGGGGGAAGGGGTTGACATTCCGGTAGCTTTCCGGGAGAAATGACAAACCGGAAGACAAACAGTCTGAAATACGGGAGAGTCCCGGGAAAAACGGGGGTGTTGGCAGGTATGCAGACCACACACCAGCTGATTGGTGGAGAGGAGACAGAGTGGTGAAACCAATTATGATATGGGGATGGTTAGGAGGCCATGATGGACAGACGCCAGGGTTAACTTACATACGAACGGTCCGCTGATGGATCGACTGATCTTCACACCTTTAGAACGCTCCAGTGTCCCTGTATCTGCGGTGACATTGGTGAACCGCTGACCTTCACAGCCAATCACAGTCATTTCTGTTGAGCACGTGAACACAATCGGCAAATATATATTCATTCATTCATTTTCTTTTCGGCTTAGTCCCTTTATTAACCTGGGGTCGCCACAGTGGAACGAACCGCCAACTTATCCAGCATATGTGACACAGTGAATGCCCTTCCAGCTGCAACCCATCACTGGGAAACATCCATACACACTCATTCACACACATACACTACGAACAATTTTAGCCTAACCAATTCACCTATACCGCATGTCTTTGGACTTGTGGGGGAAACCGGAGCACCCGGAGGAAACCCACGCCAACACGGGGAGAACATGCAAACTCCACACAGAAACGCCAACTGACCCAACTAGGTCACTGGTTCTTGTTGTGAGGCGAACTTGCTACCCACTGCGCCACCGTGCAGCCCATATAAATACACACAAGCTTCTATTTTGGATGTGATTAATCGTGATGAATCTGCAGCACTAATAATTATAACATCAAAACACCACAAATGTCCACTCATAGCCACGTTCCTTACAAATATAAACATCTTATATATAAACCTAGCTCAAGCCGAACTGCACAACACTATCCTTAAACCAGCCCCACAGTCGCGTGACCCACAGACTGACTCCTAAATTAGTCAAATACTGGATCTCTGGGGTCAGCATTTTCCTGCAGAGCTCCTGGTAGTGCTGGTCGATGTCAGTCCTCAGGTTGTAGCCCAATATCGAAGCCTTCCCGAGCGGCTGCCAGGGCTTCATGTGTGTGTCCGTGATGTCTTTAGCCTCCACAGCTCTGCCTCCGTCAATGCAGATCGCCTCCATCTCCGCGTTCCTCCTGCGCAGCTCCTTCACGTGCTCCTCCATTCGCGTTTTCCCATACGCCTCCACACGCGCCCAGAAAGTGTCGTTGAAGTGTTGGTAGAGCTGCCAGTCTGCGGCGTTCCACTGGCGAGCTTGAGTCCTCAGCTCCGGGCTCATAGGAGAGACCGACGAAACA